>VMDO01006031.1:0-103144 GCA_007922755.1 Pedetes capensis | reverse complement strand
TGTTTGCCAGAATTTTATTGAATATTTTTGCATCTAGATTCATAAGGGAGATGGGTCTATAATTCTCTATCTTAGATGAATCTTTTCCTGGTTTGGGTATCAGGGTGATGATAGCTTCATAGAATGTATTTGGGAGTGTTCCCTCCTTTTCGATTCTTTGGAATAATTTGAGGAGGACAGGTATTATCTCTTCTTTAAATGTTTGGTAGAATTCTGCCATGAATCCATCAGGACCTGGGCTCTTCTTTGTTAGGAGACTTTTAATTACCTTTTCTATTTCTGTGTAGGTAATGGGCTTGTTTAGGTCAGTTATGACTTCTGGGGATAGTTTTGTAACAATTTCTAATTTTTTCTAAGTCATACTATGTACATTCCATGTTCCAATTATTAATGGATGTTTACAGTTGTTTCTCCTCATTTTGAGTAGTGCCACATCATCAAGTTGAGCACCCTGGGGTTTTACTCCATTTCCTTCGTCATGCTCTACTTGGAGGAGGCAACTCTTCCCCAGTAGTCTTTTGAGTGCCTTCCAACCTGGGGGCCTCATTTTCCAGCACTATATCTGACTGTGTTTCTTTGCTATCCATAGGGTTCTTAATAGCTAGTTGTTTCAGGGGTGGCTTGCCAGGTCCTACTCCCTAGTCTGTCTTAGTCTAGAAGCTCAGCTGAAAACCTGTCCTCCATGGGTAACCTTGCTCATGTCCGAGGTTACAGTGGCAGAGCTCTCAGCCTCATTGCAACATGCAAGCCCCCACAGTGCGGCAAACTGACAGACGTGTGGGGGTTAGTCTCAGTAGGAGTACAAAAATATCTGACTTTAGCTGTGTAACCCTGTGATGCACAAGCATAGGCCAGTGAAAATTTGTTCATCTCAGCCCAAGAAGTCTTCAGGCTGAGTACAATAGCTCCTGCTTATACAGTCGAGGATGTACACCAACATTCCTCTTTGCACACAATGGCTTTTCCCGTGTTAGGCAAAAGAATCATAACCATGTATCTCTGCAGCCCTGTGTATTCCAAGCCTGGACAGTTGAAATAATGTTCCCCTTTGAGAAAAAAAATTGTTCCCTATAAACCCATTCAAAACATCTTCATTAGATTTTGCTTTACAAACAGATTCACATTTGTCCTTATCCATATTACACCAAATGGGGCTGAAGATATGTCTGACATTACCAGAGAAATCCTGTAATGAACTTTCCAGCAACAGTGAAATCTTGTTCACCTCTGCTCCAGAAATTTTTGGGAGGAATGACATTGCTTCTGCTTGTGCAGTGCATGATTTATGCAACATTCATCTTTGTGCACAATGACTTTTCCTGTGTTAGGCAAAAGAAACATAACTATGTATTTCTGCCACCCTGTGGGGTCCAAGACTGATCAGTAGAAATAATGTTCCCCTTTGAGAAACTGTTATCACTATAAACCCATTCAAAACATCTTCATTAGTTTTTCTTTACAAGCAGATTCACATTTATCCTTATCCGTATTACACTGAATGGGGCTAAATATATATCTGACATCTGTGAACCACTGTGATGAACATGCCAGTGACTGTGAAGTCTTGTTCACCTCTGCCCAAGAAGAATTCAGGTTCAGTGCCTTTGCTCCTGTTTTTAAGGTTCAGGAAATACAGGAACATTCATCTTTGTGCCCAATGGCTTTTCATGTGTTAAGTGAAAGAAACATAACTATTTATCTGTTCAACCCTGTGTTGTCCAAGGTGGCCAGTTAAAATAACGTTCCCCTTTGAGAATCAATTGTTGTCTATGCATCCCTTCAACATATCTTCGTTAGATTTTGCTTTACTAGCACATACATGTTTATCCTCACACCTATTATACTCAATATAGGTAAAGAGATATCTGACCTTGTTTGTGAAACCCTGTGAGGAACAAACATAGGCCAGTGAAAGCTTGTTCTACTCTGCCCAAGAAGTCTTCAGGCTGACTGTCTTTCCTCCTGCTTGCATGGTGGAATATTCAGAGCAATGTTCATCTTTGCACACAATTACTGTTCCAGTGTTTAGGCAAAAGAAACATAACTATGTATCTCTGAAAACAAGTCTTGTACAAGGCTGGCAAGCAGAAATAGTGTTCCTCTACAAGAAAAAATATTCCCTATAAACTCCTTCAACACATCTTCATTAGTTTTTGCTTTACAAGTAGATTTACATTTATCCTTATCCCTATTACACTCTATAGAGGTAAGGGGATATCTCATATTACTTGGAAACCCTATTATGAATACTCCTAGACCAGTGAAATCCTGTTCAACTCTTCCAAAGAAGACTCAGGCTGACTGCCTTTGCTCCTGCTTGCAAAGTTCAGAATGTACAGCAACATTCATCTTTGTGACAATGGCTTTCCCATGATAGGTGAAAGAACCATAGCTGTGTATCTTCTGCAAGATATGTCTGAAATTATAAATGAAACCCTGGGATGGACATGCCTAGGACAGGGAAATCTTGCTCAACTCCCCCCAAGAAGTCTTCAGGTTGACTGCCTTTTCTCCTGCTTGCACAGTGGAGGATTTAGAGCAACATTCATCTTTGGGGACAATGGCTTTTCCCATGTTAGTTGAAAGAAACATAACTTGGACCCCATGAGGTCCAAGACTGTCCAGTTGAAATAATTTCCCCTTTGAGAAAAAATTATTCCCTATAAACCCATTCAACACATCTTCATTAGTTTTTCTTTATATGCAGATTCACATTTATCTTTATCCCTATTACCCTGATTGGGCCTAACATATGTGACATTATCTGTGAACCACTGTGGTTCTTCTTTCAGGGATACTGAAAATTTGTTCACTTCTGCCCAAATATAGGAACATTCACCTTTGCGCACAATGGATTTTCCCATGTGAGGCAAAAGAAACATAACTAAGTATTTCTGAAAACCCATGTTGTTCAAGGCTGGCAAGGAGAAATAATGTTCCTCTATGATAAACAATTGTTCTCTATAAATCCCTTCAACACATTTTCATTACTTTTGCTTTACAAGCAGATTCACATTTATTCTTATCCCTATTACACTCAATAGAGTTAAAGAAATACCTGACGTTGTCTGTGACTCGATATGATGAACAAACATAGGCCAGGCAAAACTTGTTCATCTCTGCCCAAGAAGTGTTTGGGCTGTCTGTGTTCCTGCTTGCACAGTTCAGGTTTTATAGCAACATTCATCTTTGAGCACAATGTCATTTCCTGTGTTCAGTGAAAGAAACATAACTGTATCTCTCTGCAAACCCATGTTGTACAAGCCTGGCAAAGTGAAATAATGTTCCTCTATGAGAAACAATTGTTCCCCATAAACCTCTTTAACACATCTTCACTAGTTTTTGCTTTACAAGAAGATTCATGTTTATCCTCATTCCTATTACACTCAATACGTGTAAAGATTTATCTGACCCTTTCTGTGAAACCCTGTGGTGAATAAGTTTGCTAGTGAAATATTGTTCAGCTCTGCCCAAGATGTCTTCAGGCTGACTGCCTTCACTCCTGCTTGCACAGTTGAGGATATCCAGCAGCATTCAACTTTGCCCACAATGGATTTTCCCGAGTTAGGTGAAAGAAACATAACTATCACTGAAAACCGGTGTTGTCCAAAGCTGGCAAGGAGAAATAATATTTGTGTCTCTATGAGACACAATTGCTCCCTATAAACCCCTTCAACACATCTTCATTAGTTTTTGCTTCACACGCATATTCACATTTGTCCTTATCCCTATTACACTGAATGGGGTAAAGATATGTCTGACATTATCAGCAAAACCCTGTGATGAACATGCCAGGGACAGTGAAATTTTGTTTAATTCTGCCCCAGAAGTCTTCAGGATGAGTGCCTTTGCTCCTGCTTGTGCAGTGCATGATTTACTGCAACATTCATCTTTGCACACAATGGCTTTCCCGTGTTAGGTGGAAGAAACATAACGAGCCCCAACTCTGTACCCCACCTGGCTTGGGTCCCCACCCACCGGGCCCTGCACCCCTAACCCCAGCTTCCCCAAGACCCTGCCTACCAGGGCCAGCAGCCTGAACCCTGGCTGTCTCAGGTGCCCACCTACCATGGCCCGAATCCTGAAACCTGTCTTGCCTGGGCCCCCATCTACGATGGCCCTTCCATGAACCCCAGCTGGCCCTGGTCCCACCCCACTGGGGCTGGCATGCTGATTCCCTGGTGGCCTGGGTCCCTGCCCACCGGGGCTGTCACCCTGAGCCACGGTTGGCCAGTCCTCCAGCCCACCGGGGCCAGTACCCTGAACCCCAGAAGGCCCGGTGCCCCACCCTCTGAGGCTGGAAGCCTTAACACTGGGTGGCCTATACTTCCACCCACTGGGGCTGGCACCATGAACCCCTAGTGGCCCAGAATGCCACCCTCTTGGGCCAGAACCACAGACCCTGGGTGGCCCAGGCCTGTGCCCACCAGTGCCGGCACCCTGAGCTCCAGCTATCCCAGGTCCCTGCTCACTGGGGTGACACCACAAACCCCACTTGGCCCAGGTCCCTGTCCACCAAGGCCAGAACCCGGAATCCCAGCTGGCCCCGGACCCCGCCAACCAGGACTGGCACTGGATCCCTTGCCACCAGAGCCAGCACTCCAGAGCATGGCTGGCCTGGGCCCCTGCACAGTGGGGCCAGCACTCTGATCTGTGGCTGGCCCAGTCCCCTGCCCCCAGTGCCAGCACCCTGAATTCCGGCTGGCCTGGTCCCTCACCCATCCTGGCCAGCACCCAGTCCTCCTCCCACCAGGCCCAGCACCCCGAACACTGGCTGGACTGGGCCACCACCCACTGAGGCCAGCACCCCAAACCCCAGCAGGCCTGGAGCTCCACCCATCATGGCCGGCACCCTGAAAAAAGGCTGTCCCAATTCCCCACCCACTGGGTCCAGCACCATGAACTCCAGCTGGCCAGGGCCTCTGACCACCCGGTCCAGAGCCAGGATCCCTTCCCATCAGATCAGCACCCTGGATCCTGGCTGGCCCAGGACACTGCACAGCATGCCAGCACCCTGAACCATGGCTGGCCTGGACCGCTGCACCCAGGCCCAGCACCCTGAACCCCGGGTGGCCTCGTCCCCTGCCCAGCCTGGCCAGATCCCAGCCCCCTCCCACTGGGACTACCACCCCGAACACTGGCTAGGCTGGGCCACCGCCCACCAGCACTGGCACCCTGAACCCCAGCTGGCCCAGACTCTCGCCCAACGTGCCTGGCTCTCCAAATGCCAGCTGGCCCATGCTCCCAACCACTGGGGTTGCCACACCAAACCCCAGGTGGCCCAGACCCCCGCCCACCTGGGCTGGCACCCCAAACCCCAGCTGGTCTAGGTTTCAGCCCTCCAGGGCCAGCACCAGGAATGTGAGCTGGTCTGGTCCTCCAATAACCAGAGCCGGCATGGTGGACCCCAGGTCATTTGGACGCCCCCCACTGTGGCTGGCACCCTGGATTCTGGGTGGACCAGGCCCCTGCCTACCATGGCCAGCACAATGGACCCTTGGTGGTCTGGGCCCCTACCCATGGGGAAGAGCACCCCAGACACTGGGTGGCCTGGCCCCCACCCACCATTGCTGGCACCTCATACTGTGGCTGGCCTGGGCCCCTACACACCAGGGCCAGTACCCTGGACTCCAGTTGGACCAGAGCCCTACCAACCACAGCCAGCACCAAGGCACCCCATTGCCTGACTGGCCCAGACCCCGCCCACCAGGGTCACCACTCTGTTTCGCATCTGGGCTAGGGCCCTGCACACTGGGGACAGAACCCCAAACTATGGGTGACATGGGCACCCGCCCACCATGACCAGCACAATGGACCCCATGTGACCCAGGCCCCCACCCACTGGGACCAACCCAAACCCTGGCTGGCCTGGGCCCCGTCCACTGGTGCTGTCATCACAAACCCCGGCTGGCCCCAGCCCCTGCCCACTGGGGCCTGCACCCTGAAACCAGGCCCTGACCCTACCCACTGGGGCCTGCACCTCAATCCCTCTCTTACCCAGGACCTGCCCACTGGGTCTGGCTCCACAAACCCCCTCTGGTCCAGGCCCTGCCCACTAATGCTGGCATCATAAACCCCGGCGGGCCTGGGATCCCGCCGACTGAAGCCAGCACCCCAAAACCTGGGTGGCCCGGGATCTCACCTACTGGGGCCAGCAACCTGAACCCCAGCTGTCCCGGGTGCCTACCTACAATAGCCCACACCCCAAACACTGGCTGTCCCAGGCCCCCATCCACTGGGGCCAAGACCCTGAACCCCAGCTGGCCTGTGCCCCCAACCTCCAGGGCCAGAACACTGGCTGGCCCGGGCCCCCGGCCACTAGGGCTAGCACCCTGAACCCCTGGTGGCCCACAAACCTGCCCACAGGGACAGGCACTCCAGACCCCATGTAGCCTGGGCCCCCATCCCCTGGGGCTGGCAACCCAAACACAGACTGACCTGGGCCCCTGCCCACTGAGGCCATCATCTGGACCCAATTCTAATCTGTCCTGGACCATTGGCAACCAGGGCTGGCAACTCAAACCCGAGCTGGCTCAAGCCACTGCCTACCATGGCCCACACCAAAAACCCTGGAGGGCCCTGGCCCACGGCAACTGGGGCTGACACCCCAAAGCATGGGTGTCCTGGGCCCCCACCCACCAGGGCCAGCACCCACACCCTGGCTGGCCCGGACCCCCACCCACTGGGGCCAGCACCCTGAACCCCAACTGGCCCAGGCCCCCACCAACTGGAGCCTGCACGCTGGACCCCGGCTGGCCCATGCCCCCACCCACAGGGACTGGCACGTGGAATTGGGCTGCCTCGGGCCCCCACCCACTGGGTCCAGCACTCTGAACTATGGCTGGCAGGGGTTCCCACCCACCTGGGCCAGCACCCTAATCCTCAGCTATCCCAGACACTCGGCCACCAGGGCTGGCAACCAGAACCCTGGCTGGCCCAAGATACATCTTACCATGGCCCGGACCCCAAACCCCTGCTGGTCTGGGCCCTCAGTACCAGAGCTGGAATCCTGAGCCCCAACTGGCCCAGTCCCTACCCACCAGGGCTGGCACCCTGGACCCTGGCTAGCCTGGGCCCCCACCCCAGGGGACGGACACCATGTAGCCCTTTCACCCCTACTACTTCTTCCTCCCCAACACTTCTGACCATCCCTCAACTGCCAACTGAACCCCAACACCTCGACCTGTGCTCCCTACTCCAGCGAACTCTTCAAGCAAGCCAACGCAGTAAACACCAGGGGCCCTGAAGCACTGAAGGCTACAATTAAGCCACGAAAAGCCTCCCAATTCCTCCTATCCCTGGGAAGGAGGGAGGCAGAGAAGGCAAACTTTAAGAGTCAAGGCCAACTGACCTCCAGCCCAATGGAACACTGGCTACTGTAGCTGTGCCTTTAAGGCTGAGCTTTTCCAGCACTCAGCCTGCAGCATTTCATGCTGCAGGCTTACAACCAGCACTTATAGCACTTGCTTAGGTGTTGCTTGTTTTTTGCACCCCCCCCTGGGGAACACCCAAAAAACCTTCCTTTCCTGTTTTTCCATTGAAGGTCTCCCAAGGTCCTTCATTGGTGCCACTGGCCATAACACCAACCCGGTTCATTGGGTCCCTGATACCCACATGGTGTCTGGGCAAGGTTCTGACCCCTGCCAGGCCTGGGCCAACCCCAGACATCTTGGCACCCAATGTGATTTTTGGGGCACCCCCAAAATTTTCCTGGACTCCTAGCCCTTATCTAGGGACTTCTGAGGTCCCTGAAGAGCTCCAGGGGCTCCCGAGACCCCTAGATTTGCAGAGACCTAGGACAACAAATCGGGGACATTTGCCAGAACGGAATACATCGGGCCCATCCACTGCAACCGGGAATTAGTAAGGCCGTTGTTCCCTGGGGCAACGAAGATCTGTGTGTATTGCATCTCAGTGTGTTCCCATCCCAGCTTGCTAAATCTAAGCATCAGTACACATAGGGGGAACTAACATCATCTCCTGTCAATAGCATCACCCCCCTTGTCTGGGTTCATTGTATATTTGTCAACAAGGAAGGGAGCGTCCCCCTCACCCACTCTATCCACACCTCACTTTTCTGTCCCTAGGGCAGGATCCTAGGTTTAGGACCCTCCCTGCGCTGGTCACACTGGGGAAAAACCTCTACCCTCATTTTTTATTTAATTCCCCCCTAACAAGACCTATGGCAAAGTTGCACAGAGGAAAAGACTTCTGTTTAGTGGCAATACCGTAAGGCAAGGTCCCCCAAGGAGACCATATGGCAGTCCCACTGAAGCAAAGACTTCTGTTCAGAGATAAAACCTATGGCAGGGTCTCCCAGAGGACACAGCTTCTGTCTGGGGACAAAGTGTCCCCTGGAGGAAATGGCTTCCATCCAGCGACAGACAGGAAAAAGGAGCTAGCTCAAAAGGTCCCAAGGAAACCGTAGAGATTCCATTCTGGGACAGAAAAAGGGGTCCCATGGAGGTTTCACTGCCTCTTTTCAGGGACCAGTTATAAACCAGGGCCCTGTACTAAAATATAAACTGAAAAAGGGGTTTCTAAAGAAAATTAGGCCACAGGGGTCTAGAGGGAGGTAACGGAGTTAACAAACCCAGCCCAGAGATGGAGCTGTTGACACCTCAGCCTTAACAGCAATTAATAGGTGATCAAGCTGCTCTGGTGCAGAGTTAGTTTGTCCTCACCTCTGACTCAGTAAAGCTAATAAGAGAAACCCCAAAAAGACCAAGGGATGATATTTGGACATAGATTTTTGGCTGACAGGTTAACAGATTTACTAGAAAGGTTCAGGACAGATACACGGACTCTAACAAGTGCTTAACGTTTAATGGATAAAAAGTTAGATAATGGGTGCAAGGACTTTGGTAACCAGACAACTTGAATATCTAAATATGGGGAATAAAATAGCTTGTTGCTGCAAAAACACCAAGAGGTCGACCCAAAGATAGAGTCCCTCCAACAAATATTGCATAACAGGACTAAAGATATTCCCACCCAGGACATTTCCCATTTCTGGGCAAAAGCCGTGAGGCTTTGCCCAGAAATAAAGACAGATGTCCTGAAAAACCCCAAGACCTGGGTAGACTTTGGCTATGTGGTCACAGCAAGGAAGGGGGTAAAGAACAAGACTATGAAGCCCTATTTTAACACCATCCTGAGCTAAAAAAGGGACCTATAAAACCATCAGTAGGGGAAAGCCAATGAACTAGGTCCATTGCACCATTAGGAGAGGGGCTTTATTTGAGGCCCAGGCCCAGAGAGGATGTACTTTCATTGGAAATTGGACCTCAGAGGGAGGGACCCTCAATGGAAGCCAGACTCCGGGTGTTAAAGGAAAGGCCTTTGCCCCTGCCCTGCCATGGGATAGGATGGGGCTTACATCTGGTTATTAGCCACCCACCTGGCTATCAGTGGCCAATCCCCTCAGCCCCCATCCCAGACAAAATTAAATACCCAGCCTATCCACTTAATCTTGTCCCCACTCTGGAGAGGCCTCTCATATGGCACCCATATGAGAGTAAAGAACTTAAGGATCTCTGGACAGCCATCCAAGAGGATAGCCCCCTTTATGCATGGACACAGGCTATCCTGAATACTTTAGAAACCAAAATCAATACATCACAGGATTGGAAGGACATAATAAGAGTGTCCTTCCAGGCCCAATGACCATGCAGTGGGAGACATTCTATATAGACGAATGCCAACAGCAGGCCATCTGTAACCAGAAAAACAGCATTTTTGTAGGTCTTGATTGCTTATTGGGGCAATGGTCAAATTTTGGCACAGGCCTGCAACAAGCAATGGGGCCAGTGGAAAGCTTTGAACAGGTCCAAGCCTGCACAAGGTGGGCCAGGGATAGGCTTCCAAGTGGCGGGACAGCTCCCAGCTTAGTTGCCTTATGGCAATGGGCTGATGAGCTGTTTCTGGACTTTGTAGACAGGACACCCCATAATTTAGAACACTGGAAGGCAGGGACAGACGAGGAGTCCAAGAAGGTGATGCTAAGGACCCTTGTGTGGGATGGCATGTCTAACATCTTCCGGCAGGCGTGCCAACACTTAATGAATAGCAGGGTGAGCGATTGGATAATCGCCACCCAAGACGTTGGCACTTTGGTCAGTCCACGACCCTGTTGGCCCAGACTATTAGGGATTTGAATAATCAATTATTAGAATCAAATAGGCAAATGTTAAAAACATTGAATAACACCTTATGTAAGAACATAGTGGGCCCCCGTACACAGCCCAATACCCCACCAACACAGAGTGCTACCAGTGTGGTGTAATGGGGCATTGAAGGTCAAACTGTCCCCAGGGAGGGATAACCAGTAAAATTAGCTGTCAAATGTCCACCTGTCCCAGGTGTAGAAAGGGACAACATTGGGTGAGGGATTGCCCTGACAAAACCTCTCTCTTCCCACCCAATGGTCCCTGCACACTTTGCAAAATGGGCAAACACTGGCTTAAGGATTGTCCCATGGAACAGCATTTAAACTAGGACCGGGGCATGTCCCAGCCCCACCTAGAAGGGAGATAACAGCAGTAGAGCCCTCAACTGCTGTGAATTGGGCAATCCCTACTGACAGAACAGGTTTCCCTCCCACTAAATGGCTTAAAATAGGGGACAGGCTATTTAAATTCACAATCAACATGGGGGCCCAAAAGACGGTCCTGAAGAGTGAGGAGGCCCCTAAAACATGGAATTTAATCAAGGGACACCCCCCAGAGGGAATACTGGAAGTCACCTGCTGCTCACTTAGAACAGAGCAGGAATTCGAATGGGCCGACATGGAAGGACATCATGGGAGGTTCCAAACCCTCATCTCCAATGGAGTACGGTACATCCTGTTGGGACGGGACCTCCTAGGGGATATGGGTGTGATCATTGCCACATATGGGATAATATATATTGATCAAAATCAGGAACCCAAATATTGCCCCTGTCCTTCTAAAATCTCCGAATCAAGTAACAACAAAATTCCCCCTGAAGAGCAATCATTTGGTTCCCTAATAATATCAACTGCTTCCAAGGAAGACCCCCAGATACCTCTAATATATCCCTTATTTATTCATGGCAAAATAAAAATAAAAAGGAAAGAGGTGTCAAGACTATGGGAAATAATAAGGGCGATGGGTCCTCATCTTAAGCATGTGAGAGACCCTCAAACTTGGGAAGAATTAATTAATATTACAACTTCAACATACAAAGGGAAACCACTGAGACCATGCATAAATAGATTAAGACAAGTAAAAGAAATTGCTATGAAAATAAAACCAAGATTAATGTGCCTCAAAGATCAAAAAAACTGACCCCAATAATGAGCAGGACCACTGTTTAGTGCAGACACCATTGCCCGATAGAGTACCCCTCGCCTAGACTGGATATCAGATGAACCAATCTGGGTGGACCAGTGGCCACTAAAGAGGGATGAACTGATGGAAATAAAAGGCCTGACTGATGAGCCATTATTAGCAGGTCCTATACAGAAATCTCATAGCCAGTGGAACACTCTGATATTCCTACACAGAAATAAAACTGGAAAGTGGAGGCTTCTGCAAGATCTAAGACAGGTTAATAGACCTTAAGACCTTGGGGGTGCCTGCAAAGAGGGTTACCATTACTGTCTGCCATACCAGTGGGCTCTTCCATTCTGCTGGTGGATCTTAAGGATTGCTTCTATTCAGTCCCCTTACATCCGGAGGACTGTAAGATGTTTGCATTCACAGTGCCCAATTTTAACAGCGAGGGGCCTGTGGAAATCTATGCATGACTATGCCTCCCCCAGGGTATGGCTAACAGCCCAGTGATTTTTCACGAGGCTGTGGCTACTGCCCTGAGACCCATTAGGGGAGAGGGCATCCAATTATATCATTATGTGGATGACCTCCTCATAGCCACTCTCAATCCAGATGCCCTGCCAGAATTGGAAAAGAAGCTCATAGAGTGCCTCAAGAACATTTCCTTTTTGATTTCAAAAGAAAAGATTCAGAGAACATTGCCCATAAACTTCCTTGTGTAGAAGACAACACTCAATGGAGTGAAACCACAAAAGCCCCAAATAACGCTCCTCGAAAAATTAACGTTAAATGGCCTCCAAAAATTTTGTGGGCACATCAGCTGGCTCCGGCAATGGCTGAAGATTCCAATATCTTACCTTCAGCCATTGTTTGACTTACTAAAAGGTGATAAGAGCCCATCATCACCAAGGACTCTTACACCAGAGGCAAAATTGGCCATATCCAAATTACAGGAGGACATAAATAATTCAGAATTAAAGAGATACAACCCAAAAGGGAAGTTATATGTCTTCTTGTTACCACCATACCCACAATCGTAGGAGCAATTTATCAGAACAAGGGGCCCATTGAGTGGTTACACACATTGATAGGAAGCAGCCCATGACATCTAGGTGAGATCCAGGCTATGGCAAAGATGGTGAAGCAGGCCAGACTTAGATGCTTGCAGGTTTTCAGAATGGAGCCAGATGAAATAGTGATGCCATACCCGTTAGCAGACATAGATTGGCTGCTATGGGTGCATTCTGGTTTTGCACGGGCTTGTCTCAACTTCCCAGGGCAATTATGTTGCCATTACCTGAAGACGCATTGGATTGCGTCCTTTAAGAACCTGCCATGGCTTCCTTTAAAGATATTCATTGAAGGAGCCTTTGGAGAATGCCAAAGTAGTGTTCATGGACAGGGGGGGAATGGAGCGGCAATCATAGTCTATCCCCCGAGCTAGACAAAATATTGTGTCAACAGTTGATTCCATTGCCAGTGAGGTCCCTCCAGTTCAAGGAATTGTATGCTGCTATGTGGGCCATAGAAAATTTGAGTGAGCCCTTTAACCTTTATACTGATAGTTTATATGTAGCCAATTTGCTACCATGGCTGGGACATTCTTTTTTCCGCCCCAAAACAATCCTTTATCATTATTGATGGTAATGGTATCATGTTTATTGGCTACACGCTCACAACCCATTTTCTTGGAGCACATACGTAGTGATTATCCACTGCCAGCTTTTTTAGCAGAAGGAAATGCACAGGCAGATTAATTAGCCTCAAATTTGGAATCGGTACAAATAGGCATGGCTAACCCTCAGGACCTTCACGAACTGATGCACATGAATGTTGGAGGACTCAAAAATTGTTTCTGAATGTACCTCCATGGCAATTGAAACAAATCATCTGTAGTTGCTCCCATTGCATGGCTTTAATTCACGCTCCACCATTGCAGTCCATGGGGGCTCAAATCCAATTGCATCTGGCAAATAGATGTTTTTCACCACAGCCCATTCGGTAAACTAAAATACGTTTTTGTTACAACTGACACATTCTCTAAATTCATTTGGGCTACTTGCCAGACAGGGGAGTCCACCAAGTAGTTAATAAACCATCTTTTTGTTTGCTTTGCAATAATGGGACTCCCCAAAGCCATCAAAACAGATAATAGTCCTGCTTTTACCAGCCAGGCATTTAAAACCTTTTGTGCCCTGTGGAACATTGAGCACACAACTGGGATTCCGTGTAACCCCCAAAGCACGGCCATCGTAGAAAGAACTAATGGGATACTCCAAGCTCATTTGATAAAAGAAAAGGGGGGAGAGTATCCACCATCAGTAATGTTAGCGAAGGTCCTGCTAACATTAAATGTTCTGGATATACCAAAGGACCAGAATGAAAGCAGAATAAAGAGGCACTGGGGTCAACTCCCCCAGAGACCTGGGTACGGTGAAAGTACCCAATGACAGCCCAATGGAGAGGTCCAGATCTGTTACTGTCAGAAACAAGGGGCACAGCTTGTGTATTCCCAGGGGAAGAAAAAGAACCACGCTGCGTACCAGCAAGAAACGTGGTATGAGCCAAGGACAAAGAAATACAACAAAGAAAGAATATTACCTGTTTCTTCTCCCCACAGCAATGCTCCAAGCATTCACAGGCAGACTGACAGTCTGGACTCCAAGGCTCGAGGGTTATACTTGTAAATAATTGCTTAAATTGTTGTATTTATACATATTTTTGATATTCCTTTGTTTGAGTGTTTATGTTAAAATTGTTAAATTTAGAAAAAATATAATATTTATGATGTTGTATACAGTAGTATCTAACTTGGTAAGGGAGGATCCAGATGGAATAGGCCATGATAGAATTAAGAAACAATGTTACAAGTGATACCATTAACAGCTCAGAGGTAATAACAGGAATGACTAGTCCAACTATTACTCCCCTGAATAAGATTGACACAAAAGACCCATTAATAACATCAGTAACAACTTCCCCAATGACTCCAACATTACACTCTCAATACCAAATAACAAACAGAACAGAACAAGTGCCTAGGTCTAAGAAAATATCATGGAGATGGAAATTTCCAAATAATTATTCTAATTGTGAACAAGAACCAGAAGTTACACAAATTGGACTAGAGAAGGGCCAGAAAACAAGAAATGAAACAGATATTCTTAAACTAAATGGAACAAAAATATGAACATTAACATAAACCCTCAACATAGAATCAGAATCACAGAGAGTATACCTGACTCTTGTTGGGAATGGTGGAAAAAGCTTTCCCTGCTCTGTGTTTGTGAATCACAGAGTTTAATAGATGAGTTCAGATAATACATTACCCTTGTGTAATAGGAAGGAGGATGGACATGAAACTGCTAATAAAGCAAAAACTAAAGAACAGGTGTTGAAAGGATGTATAGGGAACACCTGTTTCCAAAAGGGGAACATTATTTCACATGGCCAGCTATGAACAACATAGGGTACTGGAGATACACACTTATGCTTCTTACGCCTAACATGGGAAAACTCATTGCATGCAAAGATGAACCTTGCTGTAATCCCTAAACTGTGTGAGCGGAACAACAGTCTGTCTGAAGTCTTTTTGGGCAGAGAGGGACAAGTTTTCACTGCCATGTGTTGTTGAAATCAGGGTATTACAGATGATTTCTTATAAATCTTTACCCATGTGTAATAGGAAGGTGGATGAACATGAAACTGCTAGTAAATTAAAACTAAAAATCATGTGTTGATAGGATGCATAAGGAACCACTGTTTCTGAATGGGGAACATTATTTCACAGGGCCACCTATGGATGACATTGGGTTCAGGAGATACAAATTTATGATTCATTCGCCTAACATGGGAAAACTCATTGTGCGCAAAGAGAAACCTTGCTGTAATCCATCAACCATAGAAGAAGAATCACAGAGAGTAGGCCTGAAGTCTTGTTGGAAGAGTGGAACAAGTTTTCACTGGACTGTGCTTGTGGGTCACAGGGTTTCACAGATGATTTCAGGTAAATCTTTACCCTTGTGTAATAGGACAGAGGATTAACATGAAACTGGTAGTCTAAAGAAGATATGATGAAAGGAAGCATGGGGATCAAGTGTTACTGAAAGGGAAACATTATTTCACATGGCCAGCTATGGACATCATTGGGTTCCCAACATACATACTTATGATTCTTTCACCTAACATGGGACAACTCTTTGTGTGCAAAGGTGTACCTTGCTGTAATCCATCAACTGTGTGGGCAGAAACACAGACGGTCTGCCTGAAGACTTGTTGGGCAGAGTGGAACAAGTTTCCACTGCCCTGTGCTTGTTGTTAAAATCATGATTTCACAGATGATTTCATATAAATCTTTACCAATGTGTAATAGGCAGTTGGATGAACATGAAACTGCTAGGAAAGTAAAAACTAAAGAAGATGTGTTGGAAGAATGCATAGGGAACCACTGTTTCTGAAAGGGGAACATTATTTCACATGGCCAGCTATGGACAACATTGGATTCCAGAGAAACCTACTTATGTTTCTTATGCGTATCATGGGAAAATTCATTGCATGCAAAGACGAACCTTCATGTAATCCCACAACCATGTCAGCAGAAACATAGAGAGTCTGCCTGAATTCTTTCTGGACAGAATGGAAAAAATTTCCATTGCCCTTGGCTTGTTGAAATCAAGGTTTCACAGATGATTTCATATAAATCTTTACCCATGTGTAAAAGAAGTTGGATGAACATGCAACTGCTAGTAAAGTATAAACTAAAGAAAATGTGTTGAAAGGATGCATAGAGAACCACTGTTTGTGAAAGGGGAACATTATTTCACATGATCAGCTATGGAAAACTTTGGGTTCTGGAGATACACACTTGTTTCTTTCACCTAACATGGGAAGCCTCATTGCATGCAAAGACTTACATTGACATAAATCCTCAACCATAGAGGTAGAATTATAGAGAGCAGGCCTGCAGTCTTGATGGGAATAGAGGAACAAGTTTTCACTGGGCTATGCTTGTTCATCACAGGGTTTCACAGGTGATTTAAGAAAAATCATTACCCATGTGTAATAATTAGAAGGATGTACATGAAACTGCTAGTAAAGCAAAAACTAAAGAACATGTGTTGAATGGATGCAAAGGGATCAGCTGTTTTTGAAAGGGAAACATTATTTCACATGGACAGCTATGGGCAACATTGGGTTCCCGACATACATACTTATATTTCTTTCGTCTAACATGGGAAAACTCTTTGTGCTCAAAGATGGACCTGGCAATAGTTCCTCAACCATGCAATCAGAAACAGAGACAGGGCCGGGCATGGTGGCGCACGCCTGTAATCCCAGCGGCTCGGGAGGCAGAGGCGGGAGGATCGCAAGTTCGAGACCAGAGGCAGTCTGCATAACTTAGCGAGACCCTGTCTCAAAAAAAAAAAAAGTAAAAAAAAATGGGCTGAGGTGCAGCTCAGTGGTCCAGCACTTGCAGAGCATGCAGGCGCGAGGCCCTGGGCTCAATCCCCAGTACTGCAAAAAAAAGAAAGAAAGAAAGAAACAGAGACAGTATGAAGTCTTGTTGGGCACAGTGTAACAAGTTTCTACTGTCCTGTACTTGTGCATCACAGGGTTTCAAACATGATTTCAGATAAATCATTACTCATGTGTAATAGCAAATCAAAAACTAAAAAAGATTAGTTGAAAGGATGCATAGAGAACAAGTGTTTCTGAAAAAGGACCATTATTTTACATGGCCAGCTATGGACAACATTGGGTTCCAGAGATACCTACTTATGTTTCTTTCACCGAACACAGGAGAACTCATTACATGCAAAGAGGAAACTTGCTGTAATCCATCAACTGTAAAAGAATAATCACAGAGAGAAGGCCTGAAGTCTTGTTGGAAGAGTGGAACAAGTTTTCACTGGACTGTGCTTGTGCATCACAGGGTTTCACAGATGATTTCAGACAAATATTTACCCTTGTGTAATAGGATGGGGGAAGAACATGAAATTGGTAGTAAAGCTAAATCTGAAGAAGATATGTTGAAAGGAAGCATGGGGAACAAGTGTTTCTGAAAGGGAATCATTATTTCACATGGCCAGCTATGGACATCGTTGGGTTCCTGGCATACATACTTATGATTCTTTCACCTAACACAGCAAAACTCATTGTGCACAAAGATGTACCTTGCTGTTATCCATCAACCGTGTGAGGAGAAACACAGACAGTCTGTCTGAAGCCTTGTTGGGCAGATTGGAACAAGTTTCCACTACCTTGTGCTTGTCAAAACAGGTTTTCATGGATGATTTCAGATAAATTTTTTCCCATCTCTAAGAGGAAGGAGGATGAACATGAAATTGCTAGTAAAGTGGACACTAAACAAAATGTGTTGACAGGATGCATAAGGAACAACGGTTTCTGAAAGTGGAACATTATTTCACATGGCCAGCTATGGACAACATTGGGTTCTGGAGATACATACTTATTTTTCTTTGCCCTAACACAGGAAAACTCACTGAGAGCAAAGATGAACATTGAGGTAAACCCTCAACCGTACAAGCAGAATCACAGAGAGTAGTCCAGAACTCTTGTTGGGAATGGTGGAAGTTTTCCCTTGTCTGTGCTTGTGCATCACAGAGTTTCACAGATGAGTTCAGATTAAATTTTACCCTTGTGTAATAGGAAGGAGGATGAATATCAAACTGCTAGTAAAGAAAAATTAAGGAAGATGTTTTGAAAGGATGTATAGGGAACAAACTTTTCTGAAAGGGAAACATTATTTCACATGGACAGCTATGGACCACATTGTGTTCTGGAGATAACACACTTCTGTTTCTTTCACCTAACTTGGGAAAACTCATTGCACATAAAGATGAACCTTGCAGTAATCCCTCAACGGGGTGAGCACAAACACAGTCTGTCAGAAGTCTTATTGGGCAAAGTGGAACAAGTTTCCACTGCCCTGTGCTTGTTAAAATCATGGTTTCCCAGATGATTTCATGTAAATCTTTACCCATGTGTAATAGCAAGGTTGATGAACATGAAACTGCTAGTAAAGTAAAAACTAAAGAAAATGTGTTGGAAGGAGGCATAGGGAACCACTGTTTCTGAAATGGGAACATTATGTCACATGGCCAGCTATGGACAGTATTGGGTTCCCGACATATATATATATATATATATATATATATATATATATATATATATATATATATATATATATATATTTATGTTTGTTTGGCCTAACACCTGAAAACTCTTAGTGCGCAAAGATGAACATTGAGGAAAACCCTCACCGTAGCAGTAGAATCACAGAGAGTAGGCCTGAAGTCTTGTTGGGAACAGTGGACCAAGTTTTCACTGGGCTATGCTTGTTCATCACAGGGATTCACAGGTGCTTTCAAATAAATCTTTACCCATGTGTAATAAGAAGGATGATGTACATGAAACTGCTAATAATGCAAAAACTAAAGAAGATGTGTTGAATGGATGCATACAGAGCAACTGTTTTTAAAATGGAAACATTATTTCACATGGATAGCTATGGACAACATTGGGTTCCGGAGATACATACTTATGTTTCTTTCACCCAACATGGGAAAACTCATTGCATGCAAAGATAAATGTGTATGTAAACCTTCAACCATAGAGATAGAATCACAGACAATCTGCCTGAAGTCTTCGTGGGCAAGGTGGAACAAATTTCTACTCACCTGTGCTTGTTCAAAACAGGTTTTCACAGATGATTTCAGATAAATCTTTTCCCATCTCTAATAGGAATGAGGATGAACATGAAACTGCTAGTAAACCAAAAACTAAAGAGAGGTGTTGAAAGCATGCATAGAGAACAAGTGTTTCTGAAAGGGGAACATTATTTCACATGGCCAGCTATGAACAACATTGAGTTCTGGAGATAATTGCTTATATTTCTTTCCCCTAACATGGGAAACCTCACTGGGTGCAAAGAGCAACCTTGCTATAAACCCTCAAACTTAGAAGAAGAATCACAGAGGGTAGGAATGAAGTCTTGCTGGAAGAGTGGAGCAAGATTTCACTGGACTGTGCTTGTGCCTCACAGGGTTTCACAGATGATTTCAAATAAATTTTTACCCTTGTGTAATAGGAAAGAGTATGAATATGGAACTGCTAGTAAAGCAAAATCTGAAGAAAGTGTGTTGAAAGGAAGCATGGGGAACAAGTGTTTCTGAAAGGGGAACATTATTTCACATGGAGAACTGTGGACAAATTGGGTTCTGGAGATTCATACATGTGTTTCTTTCTCCTGGCATGGGAAAACTCATTGTGCACAAAGATGAATATTGATGTAAACCCTCAACCATAGAAGTAGAATCAGAGACCATCTGCCTGTAGTCTTGGTGGGCCAAGTGGAACAAAATTCTACTGTCCTGTGCATGTCCATGACAGGGTTTCAATGATGATTTCAGATATATGTTTACCTATGTGTAATAGGAAGGAGGATGAACATGAAACTGCTAGTAAAGCAAAAACTAAAGAAGATGTGTTGAAAGGATGCATAGAGAACAAGTGTTTCTGAAAGGGGAACATTATTTCACATGGCCAGCTTTGGACAACATTGTGTTCTGGAGATACCTACTTATGTTTTTTCACCTAACAGGGGAAAACTCATTGTGTGCAAAAAAGAATGTTGATGTAAACCCTAAAATGTAGAAGTAGAATCACAAACCACCTGCCTGAAGTCTTGGTTGGGCGAGTGGAAAAAGTTTCTACTGTCTTGTGCTTGTGCATCACTGGGTTTCAAATATGATTCACATAAATCTTAACCCTTCTGTAATAGGAAGGATGAAGAACATGAAAGTGCTAGTAAAACAAAAATAAAGAAGATGTGTTGAAAGGATGCATAGAGAACAAGTGTTTCCGAAAGAGGAACATTATTTCACATGGCCAGCTATGGACAACATTGGGTTCCGGAGATATCTACTTACGTTTCTTTCATGTAACATGTGAAACCTCATTGTGTGCAGAGAAACCTTGCTGTAATCCCTCAACCTTAGAAAAATCACAGAGAGTAGGCCTGAAGTCTTGATGGAAGAGTCGAACAAGCTTTCATTGGACTGTGCATGTGCATCACAGTGTTTCACAGATGATTTCAGATAAATCTTTACCCATGTGTAATAGGAAGGAGGATGAATATGAAACTGCTAGTAAAGCAAAAACTAAAGGAGATGTGTTGAAATGATCCATAAGAAACAACTGTTTCTGTAATGGGAAAATTATTTCACATGGACAGCTATGGACACCATTGGGTTCTGGAGTTTCATACTTGTGTCTTTCTCCCCACATGGGAAAACTCTTTATGCACAAAGATGAATGTTGATGTAAACCCTCAACCATACAACTAGAATAACAAACCATCTGCCTGAAGTCTTGGTGGGCTGAGTGAAACAAGATTCTACTGTCCTGTGCTTGTGCATCACCGGGTTTCAAAGATGATTTCAGATAAATACTTACCCATGTGTAATAGGAATTTGCATGAACATGAGACTGCTAGTAAAGTAAAAACTAAAGAAGATGTGTTGAAATGTTACATACGGAACCACTCTTTCTGAAATTCAAATATATCACATGGAAAGCTATGGACAACATTTGGTTCCAGAGATACATACTTATGATTCTTTCACCTAACACCTAAAAACTCTTTGTGTACCAAGGTTAATATTGATGTAAACCCTCAACCATAGAATTAGAATCACAGAGAGTAGGCCTGAAGTCTTGTAGGAAGAGTGGAACAAGATTTCACTCAACTGTGATTATGCATCACAGGGTTTCACAGATGATTTCAGATAAATCTTTACCCTTGTGTAATAGGAAGGGGGAGAAGGGCCTGGCAATCCACTCCCAAGGCAATCCCGAAACAGTCAGCCTTGAAAAGCCTATGAGGGTTGCTATGAGTTGGATACTGACTTGATGGCACTTAACAACAACAATAGGAAAGAGGAAGAACATGAAACTGGTAAGAAAGCAAAATCTAAAGAAGATATGTTGAAGGGAAGCATGGGCATCAAGTATTTCTGAAAGGGAAGCATTATTTCACATGGCCAACTATGGACCACATTGCACTCCAGAGATATACACTTCTGTTTCTTTCACCTAACTTGGGAAAACTCATTGCATGTAAAGATGAACCTTGCAGTAATCCCTCAACCGGGTGAGCACAAACACAGACAGTCTGTCTGAAGTCATGTTTGGCAGAGTGGAACAAGTTTCCACTGCCCTGTGCTTGTTCAAATCAGGGTTTCCCAAATGATTTCATATAAACCTTTACCCATGTGTAATAGCAAGGTGGATGAACATGAAACTGCTAGTAAAGTAAAAACTAAAGAAGATGTGGTGAGAGTATGCAAAGGGAACAACTGTTTCTGAAATGCAAACATTGTTTCACATGGACAGCTATGGACAAGATTGGTTTACGGAGATACATACTTGTGTTTCTTTTGCCCAACATGGGAAAATTCATTGTGCCAATGATGAATATTTATGTAAACCCTCACCCATAGAAGCAGAATCACAGACTGTCTGCCTGAAGTCTTCGTGGGCTGAGTGGAACAAATGTCTGCTGTTCTGTCCTTGTTCAAAACATGTTATCACAGGTGATTTCAGATAAATCTTTCCTATCTTTAATAGGAAGGAGGATGAACACGAAACTGCTAGTTAAGCAAAAACTAAACAAGATGTGCTGAAAGGGTGCATAGAGACCAAGTGTTTCTGAAAGGGGAACATTATTTCACATGGCCACCTATGGACAACATTGCATTACAGATATACCTACTTATGTTTCTTTTGCCTAAATGGGAAAATTCATTGTGTCCAATGATGAACCTTGCTATAATACCTCAACCATGTGAGCAGAAACACAGACTGTCTGAAGTCTTGCTGGGCAGAGTGGAACAATTTTCCACTGCCCTGTGCTTGTACAAATCAGGGTTTCACAGATGATTTCATATAAATCTTTACCAATGTGTAATAGAAAGTTGGATGAATATGAAACTGCTAGTAAAGTAAAAATGAAAGAAGATGTGTGGAAAGGATGCATAGGGAACAACTGTTTCGGAAAGGGGAAAATTATTTCAAATGTCCAGCTATGGACAATTTTGGGTTCCAGAGATACACACTTATGTTTCTTCTGCCTAACATGGGAAAACTCATGCATGCAAAGAAGTATGTTGACATAAACCCTCACCATAGAAGTTGAATTACAGAGAATAGGCCTGAAGTCTTGTTGGGAACAGTGGAACAAACTTTCACTGGGCTATGCTTGTTCATCACAGGGTTTAAGAGATGATTTCTGATAAACCACTTCCCTTGTGTCTTATGAAGGATGATTAAAATGAAATAGCTAGTAAAGCAAAAACTAAAGAAGATGTCTTGAATGGATGTAAAGGGAATAATTCTTTCTAAACTGGGAACATTATTTCACATGGCCAGCAATGGACACATTGGGTTCCAGAGATTCATACTTGTGTTTCTTTCTCCCAGCACGGGAAATCTCATTTTGCCCAAAGATGAATGTTGATGTAAATCCTCAACCGTAGAAGTAGAATCACAGACTGTCTGCCTAAAGTCTTGATGGGCTGAGTGGAAAAAGTTTCTACAGTCATGTTCTTGTGCATCACAGGGTTTCAATGATGATTTCAGATAAATGTTTACCCATGTGTAATAGGAAGGATGATGAACATGAAACTGCTAGTAAAGCAAAAACTAAAGAAGATGTGTTGAAAGGATGCATAGAAAACTAGTGTTTCTGAAAGGGGAACATTATTCCACATGCCCAGCTATGGACAACATTGGGTTCCAGAGAAAACTGCTTATGTTTCTTTCACCTAACATGGAAAAATTCATTGCATGCAAAGATGAACCTTTGTATAATCCTGCAACCATGTGAGCAGAAACACAGAGATTGTCTGAAGTCTTGTTGGGGAGAATGGAGCAAATTTCCACTGCCCTTGGCTTGTTCAAATCAGGGTTTCACAGATGATTTCATATAAATCTTTATCCATGTGTAATAGGAAGTTGGATGAATATGAAACTGCTAGTAAAGTAAAAACTAAAGATGATGTGTTGAAAGGATGTACCGGGAACCATTGTTTCTGAAATTGGAACATTATGTCACATGGCAAGCTATGGACAACATTTGGTTCCAGAGTTACATACTTATGATTCTTTCACCTAACACCTGAAAACTCTTTATGCGTAAAGGTGAACATTGACCAAAACCGTCAACCGTAGAAGTAGAATCACAGAGAGTAGTCTTGAAGACTTGTTGGGACCTGTTGAACAAGTTTTCACTGGGCTATGCTTCTTCATGACATGGATTCACAGGTGATTTCAGATAAATTGTTACCCATGTGTAATAGGTAGGTGGATGTACATGAAAATTCCAGTAAAGCAAAAACTAAAGAAGATGTGTAGAATTGATGCACAGGGAACAACTGTTTTTGAAAACAAAACATTATTTTACATGGACAGCTATGAAAACTTTGGGTTCCAGAGATACATACTTATGTTTCTTTCACCTAACACAGGAAAACTCATTGTGCACCAAGATGAATGCTGACATAAACCCTCAACCGTAAAAGTAGAATCAGAGACCCTCAGCCTGAAGTCATGTTGGACCAAGTGGAATAAGTTTTCACTGGAATGTTCTTGTACATCACAGGGGTTCAAAGATGATTTCAGATAAATCATTACCCATGTGTAATAGGAAGGAGGATGAACAAGAAACTTCTAGTAAAGCAGAAACTAAAGAAGACAGGTTGAAAGGATGCAGGGGGAACAAGTGATTCTGAAAGGGGACCATTATTTCACATGGCCAGCTATGGACAACATTGGTTTCAAGAGATATGTACTTGTGTTTGTTTCACCCCCACAGAACAACTCTTTCTGTGAAAAGATGAATGTTGATGTACACCCTCAACCAAGAAGTAGAATCACAGAACTTCTGCCTGAAATCTTGGTAGACTGAGTGGAACAAGATTCTACTGTCCTGTGTTTGTGCATCACAGGGTTTCAAAGATGATTTCAGATAAATCTTTACCCATGTGTAATATGAATGAGGATGAACATGAAACTGCTAGTAAAGCAAAAACTAAAGAAGATGTGTTGAACGTATGCATAGAGAACAAGTGTTTCTGAAAGAGGAACACTATTTCACATGGCAAGCTATGGACAACTTTGTGTTCCAGAGATACATACTTATGTTTCTTTCTCCTAACACCTGAAAACTCTTGGCATGCAAAGATGAACATTGATGTAAACCCTCAACTGTAGAAGTAGAATGAAAAAGAGTAGGCCTGAAGTCTTGTTGGAAGAGTTGAACAAGTTTTCACTGGACTGTGCTTGTGCATCACAGGATTTCACAGATGATTTCAGATAAATATCTACCCTTGTGTAATAGGAAGGAATATGAACATGGAATTGTTAATAAAGCAGAAACTAAACAAGATGTCTTGTAAGTATGCATAGGGAAAAAGTGTTTCTGAAAGGGAAACATTGTTTCACATATCCACTTATGGACATCATTGGCTTCACAAAATACATACTTATATTTCTTTTGCCTAACACAGGAAAACTCGTTGGGTGCAAAGGTGAACCTTGTTTTAATCCCTCAACCTTGAGAGCAGAAATACAGACAGTCTCTCTGAAGTCTTGTTGGGCAGAATGGAACAAGTTTCCACTGACTGTACTTGTTCACATCTGCGTTTCACAGATGATTTCATATAAAACATTACCTATGTGTAATAGGATGTTGGATGAATATGAAATGCTTGTAAAGCAAAAACTAAAGAAGATTTGTTGATAGGATGCATAATGAACCACTGTTTCTATAAGGGGAACATTATTTCACATGGTCAGCTATGGACAACATTGGGTTCCAGAGATACATACTTATGTTTCTTTCGCCTAACACAGGAAAACTCATTGCATGCAAAGATAAACTTGCTGTAATCCCTCAAGGGTGTGAGAAGAAACACAGACAGTCTGTCTGCACTCTTGTTGGGCAGAGTGGAACAAATTTCCTCTGACTTGTGCTTGCTCAAATCAGGGTTTCACAGATGATTTCATATAAATCTTTACCATGTGTAGTAGGAAGTTGGATTAACATGAAACTGCTAGTAAAGAATAAAGATTTGTTGAAAGGATGCATAGGGACCACTGTTTCTGAAAGGACAAAATTATTTCACATGGCCAGTTATGGACAACATAGGGCTCTGGAGATACATACTTATGTTTCTTTCACCTCACACCTGAAAACCCTTTGCATGCAAAGATGAAAATTGACGTAAACCCACAACCATAGATGTAGAATCACAGAGAGTAGGCCTAAAGGCTTGGGGGGCACAGTGGAACAAGTATTCACTGGGGTATTCTTGTCCATCCCAGGGATACACAGGTGATTTCAGATAAATCTTTACCCATGTGTAATAGGAGGATGTACGAGAAACTGCTAGTAAAGAAAAAACTTATGAGGATGTGTTGAATGGATGCACAGGGAACAACACTTTTTGAAAGGGAAACATTATTTCATAGGACAGCTAAGACAATATTGGGTTCTGGAGATACATACTTATGTTTCTGTCACCTAACACGTTAAAACTCCTGGCTTGAAAAGGTGAATGTTGTCATAAAGCCTCAACCATAGAAGTAGAATCACAGACCATCTGCCTGAAATCTTGGTGGGCTGAGTGAAACAAGATTCTACTGTCCTGTGCTTGTGGATCACAGGGTTTCAAAGATGATTTCAGATAAATCTTTACCCTTGTTAATATGAAGGAGGATGAATATGAAACTAATAGTAAACCAAAATCTAAAGAAGATGCATTGAAAAGAATCATTGGTTAACTCAAAATGGATAAAAGATCTCAACATAAAAACAGAAACTTTAAAACTTATAGAAGGCAGGATATGCAATACACTCCATCATAGAGGCATAGGAAATAATTTCCTTAATAGGACTCCAATTGTTCAAGAAATTGCAACAAGAATAGATAAATGGGGTCACATGAAATTAAAAACTTCTGCACAGCAAAAGAAGCAATTAAAAGAGTCAAGGAAACCCGCATGGAATGGAAAAAATCTGCACATTTTATACATCAGATAAAGGTCTAATTACTAGAATTTATAAAGAACTCAAGAAAAAAAAAAGTCCCAAAAAACAAATAACCCAATACACAAATGGGCAAAGGAACTGAAGAGACAGTTTTCAAATGAAGAGGTCCATAAAGCCATGAAATACATGAAAAAATGCTCAGTATCCCTACCCATTAGGGAAATGCAAATTAAAACAACTCTGAGATTTCAACTTACACCAGTAAGAATGGCCAAGATCAATAAAACAAATAACAACAAATGCTGGCGAGGTTGCGGTGAAAACGGAACACTATTACATTGTTGCTGGAGCTGTAAATTGGTCCATCCACTGTGGAAATCAATATGGAGATAACTTAAAAACTGAAAATAAATCTACCGTATGACCCAGCTATAACACTACTGGGAATTTACCCAAAGGAAGATGAGTCATCATTCCACTGAGACACCTGCATCTCCATGTTCAATGCTGCACTTTTCACAATAGCAAGGATATGGAATCAACCAAAGTGCCCTTCAACAGAAGAATGGATAAAAAACTATGGTACATATACACAATGGAATACTACTCAGCAATCAAGAAAAATGAAATAAGGTCATTCGCAGCAAAATGGATGGAATTAGAGAAAATTATTTTAAGTGAATGAACCCAAGCTCAGAAAGAGAAACACCACATGTTCTCACTCATATGTGGGAGTTGAATCAAAATTATAAGGATGAAAAATCCTATTCAAAGGTTGGATCAAAATAAAACAGAAAAAAACAGCTAAGAATGGTGTCAATATAAATGGTCGAGAAAATGCATGCAATTGTTCTGCCAAGATAATAACAAAGTTCTCTACAGGAAAAAGTTTTATCTTAAAAAGAACTGGAACTCAAGTACATATAGAAAAGTATTACCAAATAAATGATAGAGAAGACTTAGATGGGGAAGGTGGGTGGGGGGAAGCTTACCAGAGGGTAAGGGGGCACCTATATTAATAATGTACATCAAAATGCATATATATGTAAATACCACAATGAAAAGCATGTCAGAATGAATCACATTAAGGTGTACATTAAAAATGTCCAATAAAAAAAAGAATCATGGGGAACATGTGTTTCTGAAAGGGAATTATTATTTCACATGGCCAGCTATGGACAACATTGGGATCGTGAAATACATACTTATGTTTCTTTCACCTAACACAGGAAAACTCATTGCTGACAAAGATGAACCTTGCTGTAATCCCTCACCCATGTTAGCAAAAACACAGACATTCTATCTGAAGTCTTCATGGGCAGAATGCAACAATTTTCCACTACCCTGTGCTTGTTCAAAACAGGTTTTCACGGAGATTTCAGATAAATATTTTCCCATTTCTAATAGGAAGGAGGATGAACATGAAACTTCTAGTAAACCAGAATCCCAAAAAGATGTGTTCAAAGGATGCATAAGGAACAACTGTTTCCTAAAGGCGAAAATTTTTTCACATGGCCAGCTATGGAAAATATTGGGTTCCAGAGACACATACTTATGTTTCTTTCCCCTATCACGAGAATACTCACTGCATGCAAAGATGAACATTGAGGTAAGCCCACAAGCATAGAAGCAGAATTACAGAGAATAGGCCTGAACTCTTGTTAGGAAGGGTAGAAGAAGTATTGCTTGGTCTATGCTTGTGCATCACAGTATTTCACAGATAAAATTTTACCCTTGAAGACGTCCATAAAGCCATGAAACACATGAAAAAGTGCTCAACATCCCTAGCCATTAGGGAAATGCAAATAAAAACAACTCTGAGATTTCACCTTACACCAGTAAGAATGGCCAAGATCAATAAAACAAACAACAACAAATGCTGGCCAGGTTTCGGGGAAAAGAGAACACTCTTATATTGTTGGTGGAGCTGTAAATTGGTGCAACCACTGTGGAAATCAATATGGAGGTACCTCAAAAAACTAAATATAGATCTACCATATGACCCAGCTATAACACTATTGGGAATTTACCCAAAGGGAGATGGGTCATCATACCACAGAGACACCTGCATATCCATGTTCAATGCAGCGCTTTTCACAGTAGCAAAGATATGGAATCAACCAAAGTGCCCTTCAACAGAAGAATGGAGTAAAAATCTATGGTATATATACACAATGGAACATTATTCAGCAATCAAGAAAAATGAAATAAGGTCATTCACAGCAAAATGGATGGAATTAGAGAAAATTATTCTAAGTGAATGAACACAAGCTCAGAAAGAGAAACAACACATGTTCTCACTCATATGAGGGATCTGATTCAAAATTACAGAAGGAAAAATCCTACTCAAAGGTCAGATCATAAGAAAAGGGGGGAGGGAAGATAAGAATGAGATCAATATAAATGGACTAGAAATCGCATGTAATTGTTCTAACAAGATAAAACCAAAGACAATTACAGGAAAAGTTTCTATCTTAAAAGAAATGGAACCCAAGGACATATAGAAAAATACTGCATAGTAAAAGATAGAGAAAACTTGGATGGGAAACTTAGATGGGAAGGGGGGAGGGGGGTTAACATAGGGGAGGGTAAGGGGTAACCTATATGAATAATGTTTATTAAATTGCATATATGAAAATTGTCATAATGAAAAGCATGTCAAAATGAATCACATTATGATGTAGATTAAAAATTTCTAATAAAAAAATTTACCCTTGTGTAGTAGGAAGGAGAATGAACAAGAAACTGCTAGGAAAGGAAAAACTAAAGATGTGTTGAAATGATGTATAGGGAACAAATGCTTCTGAAAGGGGAATATTATTTCACATGGCCAGGTATGGACCACATTGGATTCCAGAGATACACACTTGTGTTTCTTTAGCCTAACATGGGAAAACTAATTCTGCTCAAAGATGAACCTTACTGTAATCCATCAACCGAGCCTGTGGAAACACAGACAGTATGTTGAAGTTTTGCTGGACAGAGTGGAACACATTTCAACTGCACTGTGCTTTTTCAAATCACAGTTTCACAGTTGATTTCATATAAATTTTTACCCATGTGTAATAGGAATTTGGATGAACATGAAACTGCTTGTAAAGTAAAAACTAAAGAAGGTGTATTGAAAGTATGTGTAAGGAACAACTGTTTCTGAAAGGGGAATATTATTTCACATGGCCAGCTATGGACAACTTTGGGTTCAGGAGATACACACTTATGTTTCTTTCCCCTAACATGGGAAAACACACTGCATGCAAAGATGAACATTGATGTAAACCCTAAACCATAGAACTAGAATCACAGATAGTAGGCCTGATGTCTTTTGGGAACAGTGGGAGAAGTTATCACTGGGCTATGCTTGTTAATCACAGGTTTTTACAGATGATTTCAGATAAACTTTTTGCCTTGTGTCTTAGGAAGGAGGATGTACATGAAACAGCTAGTAAAGCAAAAACTAAAGTAGATGTATTAAATGGCAGCAAAGCGAACAACTGTTTCTGAAATGGGAACACTATTTCACATGGACAACTAAGGACAATATTGTGTTCTGGAGATACGTACTTGTATTTCTTTCGCTCAGCATGGAAAAACACATTGTGCTCAAAGATGACTGTGGACATAAACCCTCAACAGAAGTAGTAGAATCACAGTTCATCTGCCTGTATACTTGGTGGACCAAATGGATCAAGTTTCTCCTGTCCTGTGCTTGTGCATAACAGGATTTCAAAGATGATTTCAGATTAATCTTTACCCTTGTGTAATAGGAAGGGGGATGATCATGAAACTGCTAGTAAAGCAAAATCTAAAGATGTGTTGAAAGGATGCAAAGAGAACAAGTGTTTCTGAAAGAGAAACATGATTTCACATGTCCAACTATGGACAACATTGGGTTCCCGAAATACATACTTATGTTTCTTTCACCTAACACTGGAAAACTCATTGGGCACAAGGTGAACCTTGCAGTAATCCATCAACTGTGCGAGCAGAAACACAGTCTGTCTGAAGACTTTTTGGGCAGAGTGTAACAAGTTTCCTCTGCCTTGTGCTGTTTCAAATAAGGGATTCACAGATGATTTCATATAAAGCTTTACCCATGTATAAAAGGAAGATCGATGAACATGAAACTGCTAGTAAAGTGTTACGAATGTGTTCAGGGTAGTGTTCTGTGAAACGGGGAGTATTAAAGTTAGGGAACCATAGAAATTCGATTTCAACTGCAATGTCTGAGTGCAATGTCTCAGATTAAGGTTAGGGTTAGGGTTTAAGGGTAAGGGTGAGGGTTATGGTTATGTTTCCTGTTAGCGTTAGGGTTGTGCTCAGGGATGGGATCTGTGCAAAGGGAAGTTTAAATTTAGGGCACCATACAAATTGGAATTCAACTACCATGTCTGAGTGCAGTGTCTCACATTAGTGTTAGGGATAGGGGTAAGGGCGAGGATTAGGATTATGTTTCATGTTATCCTTATGGTTGTGCTCATGAATCGGATCTGTACAATGGGGAGGGTTGAAGTTAGGACACCATAAAAATTTGAATTCAACTGCAGTGTCAGAGTGTAGTATCTGTATGTATGCTTGGGGTTAGTGTTAGGGTTAGGGGATAGGCTGAGGGACAGGGTTAGGGTTAGGGTTAGGCTTGGTGTTAGTGTTAAATAGTAATCCAGGAAGGGATCTGTGCAATGGGGAGGGTTAAAGTTAGGACACCATACAAGTATGAATTCAACTGCAAAGTCTGGGTGCAGTGCCTAGATTATGGTTAGCATTTGGGTTAAGATTATGGGTTAGGGCTAGGGGTAGGGTTATGTTTGTTGTTACTGTTATGATTGTTATCAGGGAAGGGAGCTGTTAAATGGGGAGTGTTAAAGTTAGGGCACCATAGAAATTTGAATTCATCTGCAATGTCTCAGTGCAGTGTCTCAGAATAGGGTTAGGGTTAGGATTAGGGTTAAGTGTAAGGGCGAGGGTTAGTGTTCTATTCCGAATTAGTGTTTGGGTTGTGCTCATGGATGGGATCTGTGCAACAGGGAGGCTTAAATTTAGAACACCGTATAAATTGGAATTCAACTACAGTGTCTGAGTGCAGTGTCTCAGATTAGGGTTAGGGTTAGGGGAAAGGGCGAGGGTTAGGGTTATGTTTCTTGTTAGTGTTAGAGATGTACTCATGGATGGGATCTGTACAACAGGGATGGTTAAAGATAGAACACCATCAAATTTGAATTCAACTGGAGTGTTAGAGTGTAGTGTCTGACTGTATGCTTAGGGTTAGGGTTAGGGTTAGTGGATAGGCCTAGGATTAGGGTTAGGGTTAGGGCTAGGGTTAGGCATATGTTCCGTGGTAGAGTTAAATTTTGATCTGGGAGATGATGTGTGCAATGGGGAGTGTTAAAGTTAGGACCCCATACAAATATGAATTCAACTGCAATATCTGAGGGCAGTGCCTAGATTATGGTTAGGTTTAAGGTTAGGGTAATGGTTAGGGCTAGGGTTAGTGTTATATTTCATGTTAGTGTTACAATTGTGTTCAGGGAAGGGATCTGTGCAATGGGGAGTGATAAATTTAGGCCACCATAGAAATTTGAATTAAACTACAATGTCTGAGTGCAGTGTCTCAGAATAGGGTTAGGGTTAGGGTTAAGGGTAAGGGCGAGGGTTAGTGTTGTACTCTGAATTAGTGTTCAGGTTGTGCTCATGGATGGGGTCTGTGCAACAGGGAGGTTGAAATTTAGGGCACCATACAAATTTGAATTCAAATGCTGGGTCTGGGTGCAGTGTCTCATATTAGGGTTAGTGTTAGGGGTAAGGGGGAGGTTTAGGCTTAGGTTTCATGTTAATGTCAGGTTTGTGCTCCTGGATGGGATATGTTCAACAGGGAGGGCTCAAGTTAAGGCACAATACAAATTAGAATTCAATTGCAGTGTCAGGGTGTGGTGTCTGAGTATATGCTTAGGGTTAGCGCTAGGGTTAATGGATAGGCCTACGGTTAGGGTTAGGGGTAGGGGTACGGTTAGGGTTAGGTTTAGGGCTAGGATTAAGTTTAGGCTTTGTGTTAGTGTTAAACTGTTATCAGGGAGTGGATCTGTACAATGGGGAGGGTTCAATTTAAGACACCATAGAAATATGAATTAAACTGCAATGTCTGAGTGCAGTGCCTAGTTTACAGTTAGGGTTAGGGTTAGGTTTATGGGTTAGGACTAGGGTTAAGATTATGGTTAGTGTTAGTGTGATGATTGTGATCAGGTAAAGGATCTGTGTAACAGGGATTGTTAAAGTTATGGCATCATGGATATGTGAGTTCATCTGCAATGTCTGAGTGCAGTGTCTCAGATTAGGGTTAGGGTTAGGGTTAGGGATAAGGGTAAGTGTGAGGGTTAGGGTTATGTTTCATGTTAGTGTCGTGGTTGTGCTCAAGGATGGGATCTGTGCAACAGTGTGGTTTAAGTTTAGGGCACCATACAAATTTGAATTCAACTACAGTGTCTGAGAGCAGTGTCTAAGATTAGGGTTAGGGGTAGGGGTAAGGGCGAGGGTTAGGGTTATATTTCGTGTTAGTGTTAGGGATGTGCTCATGGAAGGGATCTGTACAACAGGTAGGGTTAAATTTAGACCACCAAACAAATTTGAATTCACTGGAGTGGCAGAGTGTAGTGTCTGAGTGTATGCTTAGGGATAGGGTTAGTATAAGGGGATAGGCCTAGGGTGAGGTTAGGGTTAGGGTTAGAGCTAGGGTTAGCATTTGGCTTCGTGTTAGTGTTAAATTGTGATCTTGGATGTGATCTGTGCAACAGGGAGGGTTAAAGTTAGGACACCATACAAATATGAATCCAAATGTAAGGTCTGAGTTTAGTGCCTAGATTACGTTTAGGGTTAGGGTTAGGGTTATGGGTTAGGGCAAGGGTTAGGGTTATGTTTCATGTTAGTGTTATGATTGTGGTCAGGGAAAGGATCTGTGCAAAGGGGAGTGTTAAAGTTAGGTAACCATGTATATTTGAATTCAACTGCAATGTCTGAGTGCAATGTCTCAGATTAAGGTTAAGGTTAGGGTTAGGGTTTAGGGTAAGGGCAGGGTTATGGTTATGTTTCATGTTAGTGTTGGGATTTTTCTCAAGGATGGGATCTGTGCAACAGGGAGGTTTAAATTTAGGGTACCATACAAATTTGAATTCAAATACTGTTTGTGAGTGCAGGGTCTCAGATTAGGGTTAGGGTTAGGGGTAAGGGCGAGGGTTAGGTTTAGGTTTCATGTTAGTGTCAGGTTTGTGCTCATCCGTGGGATCTGTACAAAGGGGAGGGTGAAAATTAGGGCACCAAACAAATTTGAATTCAATCGCACTGTCAGAGTGTAGTGTCTGAATGTGTGCTTAGGATTAAAGTTACGGTTAGAGGACAGGCCTAGGGTTAGGGATAGGGTTAGTGCTAGGGTTAGGGTTAGTCTTCATGTTAGTGTTAAATTGTGATCAAGGAGGGGATTGGTGCAATGGGGAGGATTAAAGGAAGGACACCATACAAATATTAATTCAATGGCAATGTCTGAGTGCAGTGCCTAATTTACGGTTAGGGTTAGGGTTAAGGTTATGCGTTAGCACTAGGGTTAGAGTTATGTTTCATGTTAGCGTTATGGTTGTGATCAGGGAAGGGATGTAGGCAATGGGGAGTATTAAAGTTAGGGCACAATAGAAATTTGAATTCAACTGCAATGCCTGAGTGCAGTGTCTCACATTAGGGTTAGGTTTAGGGTTAGGATTAAGGGTAAAGGTGAGGTTTAGGGTTTTGTTTTGTTTTATTGTTAGGGTTGTTCTCATGGATGAGATCTGTAAAATAGGGAGTTTTAATGTTAGGGCACCCTACAAATTTGAATTCAACTGCAGTGTCAGAGTGTAGTGTCTCAGTGTATACTTAGGGATAGGGTTCGGGTTAAGGGATATGCCTAGAGTTAGGGTTAGGGGTAGGGGTAGGGGTAGGTTAGGGTTAGGCATGGTGTTAGTGTTAAATTGTGACCAGAGAGGGGATCTGTGCAATGGGGAGGGTTAAAGTTAGGACACCGTACAAATATGAATTCAACTACAAAGTCTGAGTGCAGTGCCTAGGTTATGGTTAGGGTTAGGGTTAGGGTTATGGGTTAGGGATAGGGTTAGGGTTATGTTTCATGTTAGTGTTATGATTGTGATGATGGAAGGGTTCTGTGCAATGGGAATTGTTAAAGTTAGGTAACCATAGAAATTTGACTTCGACTGCGATGTCTGAGTGCACTGTCTCAGGTTAGGGTTTGGATTATGGTAGGGTTAAAGGTAAGGGCGAGGGTTATGGTTATGTTTCACATTAGTGTTAAGGTTGTGATCAGGGATGCAATCCTTGCAACAGGGAGGTTTAAATTTAGGGAACCATACAAATTGGAATTCAAGTACAGTGTCTGAGTGCAGTGGCTCAGATCAGGGTTAGGGTTAGGGTTAAGGGCAGGGGCTAGGATTATGTTTCATGTTCATGTTAGGGTTGTTCTCATGGATGGAATCTGTACAACGGGGAGGGTTAAGGTTAGGGCCCCATATAAATTTGAATTCAACTGCAGTGTCAGAGTGTAATGTCTGAGTGTATGCTTAGGGTTATGCTTAGGGTTAGGGTTAGGCCTTGGGTTCATGTTAGGGTTAGTGTTAGGGTTAGTATTAGGGTTATGGTTATGGCTTTGATTAGGATTCGGCTTCATGTTACTGTTAAATTGTGGTCAGAGTGGGCATCTGTGCAATGGGGAGGGTTAAAGTTAGGACACCATATAAATATGAAATCAACAGCAATGCCTGAGTGCAGTGTCTACATTACAGTTAGGGTTTGTGTTAGGGATATGAGTTAGGCCTAGGGTTAGGGTTGTGTTTCGTGTTAGTGTTATGATGGTGATCAGGGAAGGGTCTGTGCAACGGGGAGTAATTGAGATAGGGCACCATAGATATTTGAATTCAACTGCAATTTCTAAGTGCAGTGTCTCAGATTACAGTTAGAATTAGGGTAAGTGTTAAGGGTAAGGGCGAGGGTTAGAGTTATGTTTCGTGTTAGTGTTAGGGTTGTGCTCAGGGATGGGATCTGTGCAACATGTAGGTTTAAATTAGGGCAACACAAAAATTTGAATTCAACTACAGTGTCTGAGTGCATTATCTCAGATTAGGGTTACGGTTAATCATAAGGGCGAGGGTTACGGTTATGTTTCATGCTAGTGTTAGGTTTGTGCTCATGGATGGGACCTGTACAAGGAGCAAGATTAAAGTTAGGGAATCATACAAATTTGAATTCAACTGCAGTATCAGAGTGTAGTGTCTGAGTGTATAATTGGGGTTAGGGTTAGGGTTAGGGCTAGGAGTAGGTTTAGGCTTTGGATTAGTGTTAAATTGTGATCAGGGTGGGGATCTGTGCAATGGGGAGTGTTAAATTTAGGGCAACCTAGGAATTTGAATTAAATTGCAATGTCTGAGTGCAGTGTCTCAGATTAGGGTTAGGGTTAGTGATAGGGATAAGGGTAAGGACGAGGGTTATGGTTGTGTTTCATGTTAGTGTTATCGTTGTGCTCAGGGATGGGATATGTGCAACAGGGAGGTTTAAATTTAGGGCAGCATAGCAATTTGAATTCAACTGAAATGTCTGAATGCAATGTATCTGATTAGGGTTAGGATCAGGTTTACAGTTAAACGTTAGGGTGAGGGTTAGGGTTATGTTGCCCATTAGTGTTAGGGTTGTGCTCAGGGATGGGATCTGTACAATGGGTAGGGTTAAATTTTGTGCACCATTAAAATTTGAATTCAACTACAGTGTCAGAGTGTAGTGTCAGAGTTTATGCTTAGGGATAGGTTTAGGGATAGGGGATAGACCTAGGGATAGTGTTAGGGTTACAGTTAGGGCTAGTGTTAGGGTTAGGCTTCATGTTAGTGTTAAATTGTGATCAGGAAGGGGATCAGTGCAACTGCGAGGGTTAAAGTTAGGACAACATACAAATATAAATTCAAACACAATGTCTAAGTTCAGTGCCTAGATTGCAGTTAGGGTTATTGTTAGGGTCATAGGTTAGGGCTAGGGTTAGGGTTATGTTTCGTGTTAGTATTATGATTGTGATCAGGGAAGGGATCTGTGCAACTGGGAGTGTTAAATTTAGGGCAACCTAGGAATTTGAATTAAACTGCAATGTCTGAGTTCAGTGTCTCAGATTAGGGTTAGGGTTAGGGTTAGCATTTAGGGTAAGGGCAAGGGTTAGGGTTATGTTTCGTGTTACTGCTAGGATTCTGCTCAGGGATGGGATCTGTGCAACAGGGAGGTTTAAATTTATGACACCATAAAAATAGGAATTCAACTGCAGTGTCTGAGTGCAGTGTCTCAGATTAGGGTTAGGTTTAGGGGTAAGGGTTCAGGTTCAGGTTGTGTTTTGTGGTAGTGTTAGGATTGTACTCAGGGATGAGATCTGTACTATGTGGAGGGTTAAAGTTAGGGCACCATACAAATTAGAATTCAACTGCAATATCAGAGTGTAGTGTCTGAGTGTATCCTTAGGGTTACAGTTAGGATTAGGGGAAAAGCCTAGGGTTAGGTTTAGGTTTGGGGATAGGGTTAGGGTTAGGGTTAGGGCTAGGATTAGGGTAATGCTTCCTGTTAGTGTTAAATTGTGATCAGGGAGGGGATCTGTTCAACGGGGAAGAGTAAAGTTAGGACTCCATACAAATATGAATTAAACAGCAATGTCTGAGTGCAGTGCCTAGATTATGGTTAGGGTTAGGGTTAGGTTTATGGGTTAGGGCTAGGGTTAGAGTTATGTTTTGAGGTAGTGCTACAATTATAATGATGAACGGATTTGAGCAACATGGAGTGATAAAGATAGGGCACCACAGATATTTGAATTCAACTGCAATGTCTAACAGCAGTGTCTCAGAATAGGATTAGGGTTAGGTTTAGGGTTATTGTTAAGGGTAAGGGCTATGTTTCATGTTACTGTTATAGTTGTGCTCAGGGATGGGATCTGTGCAACAGGGAGGTTTAAATTTAGGGCACCATGCAAATTTGAATTCAACTACAGTGTCTGAAGGCAGTGTCTCAGATTAGGGTTAGGACTAGGGGTAAGGGTGAGGGTTAGGGTTATGTTTCTTGTTAGTGTTAGGGTTGTGCTCATGGATTGGATCTGTACAATGGGGAGGGTTAAACCTAGGAAATCATACAAATTTGAATTCAACTGCAGTGTCAGAATGTAGTGTCTGAGTGTATGCTTAGGGATAGGGTTAGGGATAAGGAATAGGACTAGGGTAAGGGTCAGATTTAGGGTTAGGGTTAGGATTAGGTTTAGGGCTAGGATTAGGGTTAAACTTCATGTTATTGTTAAATTGTGATCAGGGAGGGGTGGGTTAAAGTTAGGACAACATACAAATATGAATTCAACTGCAATGTCTGAATTCAGTGACTAGATTATGGTTAGGGAAGGGTTAGGGTTATGGGTTAGGGCTAGACTTAGGGTTATATTTCGTGTTAGTATTAAGATTGTGATCAGGGAAGGGATTCGTGCAACAGGGAGTGTTAGTTAGGGCACCATAGAAATTTGAATTCAACTTCAATTTCTGAGTGCAGTGTCTCAGATTAGTGTTAGGGTTAAGGGTAAGAATGAGGGTTGGTTTATGTTGTGTTAGTTTTAGCGTTGTGCTCGTGGGTGGGGCCTGCATAAGGAGAAGGGTTAAAGTTAAGGAATCATACAAATTTGAATTCAACTGCCATGTCAGGGTGTAGTGTCTGAGTGTATGCTTAAGGTTAGGGTTAAAGTTAAGGGATAGGCCTAGGTTTTGGGTTAGGGTTAGGGCTATGATTAGGGTTAACCTTCATGTTAGTGCTAAATTGTGATCAAGTAAGGAATCTGTACAAGGGGGAATGTTAAAGTTAGGACACCACACAAATGTGAACTCAATGACAATGTCTGAGTTCAGTGCCTAGATTTCAGTTAGGTTCAGGTTTAGGTTATGGATTAGGACTAGTATTAGGTTTATGATTTGTATTAGTGTTATGATTCTGTTCAGGCAAGGGATCTGTGCAACTGGGAGTGTTACAGTTAAGGCAGCATAGAAGTTTAAATTCAACTGAAATGTCTGAATGCAATGTCCCTGATTAGGGTTAGGATTAGGGCTAGGGTTATGGGTAAGGACGAGTGTTACGGTTATGTTGCGTGTTCTTGTTAGGTTTGTGCTCAGGGATGGGATCTGTACAATGGGTAGGATTAAAGTTAGGGCACCATTTAAATTTGAATTCAACTGCAGTGTCAGATTGTAGTGTCTGAGTTTATGCTTAGGGATAGGGTTAGGGATAGGGGATAGGCCTAGGGATAGGGTTAGGGTTATGGTTAGGCTTTGTGTTAGTGTTAAATTCTGATCAGGGAAGGTTTCTGTGCAATGGGGATGTTAAACTTAGGGCACCATAGATATTTGAATTCAACTTCAATGTCTGAGTGCAGGGTCTCAGATTAGGGTTAGTGTTAGGGTTTGGTTTAAGGGTAAGGGTGAATGTTAGTGTTATGTTTCATGTTAGTGTTAGGGTTGTGCTCATGGATGGGATCTGTACAATGGGGACGGTTAAAGTTATGTCACTATACAAATTTGATTCCAACTGCAATGCCCGAGTGTAGTGTCTGAATGTATGCTTAGGATTAGGGTTAGGGTTAAGGGATAGGCCTAGGGTTAGGGTTAGGACTATGTGTAGAGATAGGCTTCCTTTCATTGTTAAATTTTGATCAGGGAGGAGATCTGTGCAATGGAGAGGGTTAAAATTAGGACACCACACAAATATGAATTCAACAGCAATGTCTGACTGCAGTGCCTGGATTATGGTTAGTGTTAGGGTTAGTGATATGGGTTAGGGCAAGGATTTGTGTTACGTTTCGTGTTAGTGTTTCCATTGTGATCAGGGAAGGGACCTGTGCAATGGGGAGTGTTAAATTTAGGGCACCATGGAAATTTGAATTCAACTGCAATGTCTGACTGCAGTGTCTCAGATTATGGCTAGGATTAGTAATAGGGTTAAGGGTAAGGGCGAGGGCTAGGGATAGGTTTTGTGCAAGTGTTGGGGTTGTACTCAGAGATTGGATCTGTGCAACAAGGACGTTTAAATTTCAGGCACCATACGAATTTGAATACATCTACAGTGTCTGAGTGCAGTTTCTCATATTAAGATTAGGGTTAAGGGTAAGGGCGAGTGTTAGAGTTCTGTTTCGTGTTAGTGTTATGTTTGTGCTCATGAATGGGATCTGTACAATGGGGTGGGTTAAAGTTACTGCACCATACAAATTTGAATTCAACTACAGTGTCAGAGTGCAGTGTCTCAGTGTATGCTTAGGGTTAGTGTTAGGGTTAGGGGTAGATCTTGGGTAAGGGTTAGGGTTATGTTTAGGGCTAGGGTTAGGGTTAGGTCGTGTTAGTGTTAAATTGTGATCAGGAAGGGGATCTGTGCAACAGGTAGTTTTAAAGTTAGGACACCATACAAATATGAATTCAACGGCAATGTCTGAGTGCAGTGCCTAGATTACAGTTTGGGTTAGTGTTAAAGTTATAAGTTATGGCTAGGGTTAGGGTAATGTTTCGTGTTAGTGTTATGGTTCTGAATAGGGAAGGGATCTGTGCAACTGGTAGTGTTACAGTTAGGGCACCATAGAAATTTTAATTCAACTGCAATGTCTCAGTGCATTATCTCAGAATAAGTTCAGGGTTAGGGTTAGGGTTAAGTGTAAGGGCAAGGGTTATGGTTATGTTTCGTATTAGTGTTAGGGTTGTGCTCAGGGATGAGATCTGTGCAACAGGGAGGTTTAAATTTAGGGCACCATTCAAATTTGAGTTCAACTACAGTGTCTGAGTGCAGTGTCTCAGATTAGGGTTAGGGTTAGGGGTAAGGCCGAGGGTAAGGGTTATGTTTCTTGTGAGTGTTAGAGTTGTGCTCATGGATGGGATCTGTAAACCACAGAGGGTTAAAGTTAGGGCACAATACATATTTGAATTTAACTGCGGTGTCAGAGTGTCCTGTCTGAGTTTATGCTTAGGGATAGGGTTAGTGTTAGGTACAGGCCGTGGGTTAAGATTAGGATTAGGGTTAGTGTTAGGGTTAGGGTTAGGGTTAGGGATAGGGTTAGGGTTAGGCTTCGTGTTAGGGTTAAATTGTGATCAGGGAGGGGATCTGTGCAACGGGGAGGGTTAAAGTTAGGACACCATACAAATATGAATTCGATGGCAATGTCTGAGTGCAGTGCCTAGATTAAAGTTAGGGTTCGGTTTAGCTTTATGGGTTAGGGATAAAGTTAGGGTTAGGTTTCATGTTAGTGTTACAGTTGTGATCAGGGAAAGGGTCTGTGCAACAAGGAGCATTAATGTTAGAGCATCATAGAAATTTGAATTCCACTGCAATGTCTGAGTACAGTGTCTCAGATTAAGGTAGGGTTAAGGGTAAGTGCGAGAGAGATATTGTTAGGTTTTATGTTAGTGTGAGGGTTGTGCTCAGGGAAGGGATCTGTGCAACAGGGAGGTTTAAATTTAGGACACCATGCAAATTTTAATTCAACTACAGTGTCTGAGTGCAGTGTCTCAGATTAGGGTTAGGGTCAGGGATAAGGGCGACGGTTAAAGTTATGTTTCATGTTAGTGTTAGGGTTACGCTCATGGATGGGATCTGTACAATGAGGAGGGTTAAAGTTAGGGAAACATACAAATTTGAATTCAACTGCACTGTCAGAGTGTAGTGTCTGAGTGTATTCTTTGGGTTAGGGTTAAGGTAAGGGGATAGGCCTAGGGTTAGGGTTATGGTTAAGATTGGGTTAGGGCTAGGATTAGGTTTAGATTTAGGGTTAGTGCTAAATTGTGGTTAGGGAGGGGATCTGTGCAATGGGGAGGGTTAGAGTTAGGACACCATACAAATATGTATTGAATGGCAGTGTCTGACTGCAGTGCATATATTAGGTTTAGGTTTAGGGTTAGGGGTTAGGGCTGGTGTTAGGGTTATGATTCTTCTTAGTGTTACAATTGTGATCAGGGAAGGGATCTGTGCAATGGGGAGTGTTAAAGTTAGGGCACCATAGAAATATGAATTCATCTGCAATGTGTGAGTGCAGTGTCTCTGATTAGGGTTAGGATTAGGGTTAGAGTTAAGAGTAAGGGTGAGGTTTAGGATTTTGTTTTGTGTTAGTGTTAGGGTTGTGCTCAGGGATGTGATCTGTACAACGGGAAGTTTACAATTACTGCACCATTCAAATTTGATTTCAACTGCAGTGTCAGAGTGTAGTGTCTGATTGTATGCTTAGGGATAGAGTTAGGGATAGGGAATAGGCCTCGGGATAGGGTTAGGGTTAGGGTTAGGGCTAGGGTTAGGCTTCGTGTTATTGTTAAGTTGTGATTAGGGAAGGAATATGTGCAACTGGGAGCGTTAAATTTAGGACAACATACAAATATGAATTCAAAGGCAATACCTGAGTTCAGTGCCTAGATTATGGTTAGGATTAGGGTAAGGGTTCTGGGTTGGGTCAGGGTTAGGGTTATGTTTCTTGTTAGTGTTAAGATTGTGATCATGGAAGGGATTTGTGCAATGGGGAGTGTTAAAGTTAGGTCACCTTGGAAATTTAAATTCAACTGTAATGTCTGAATGCAGTGTCTCAGATTCGGATTACTGTTAGGCATAGGGTTAATGGTAAGGGCGAGGTTCACGGTGATGTTTTGAGTTAGTGTTATGGTTGTGCTCATGAATGGCATCTGTACAATGGGGAGGTTTAAATTTAGGGCTCCATAAAAATTTGAATTCAACTGCAGTGTCAGAGTGTAGTGTCTGAGTGTATGCTTAGGGATAGAGTAGGGTTAGGGGATAGGCCTAGTGTTAGGGTTAGGTTTAAGGTTAGGGTTAGGGCTAAGTTTAGGCTTCGTGTTAGTGTTAATTGTGATCAGGGAGGGGATCTGTGCAATGTAGAGGGTTAAAGTTAGGATACCATACAAATATGAATTCAAAGGCAATGTCTGAGTGCATTTCCTAGTTTATGTTTAGGGTTAGTGTTAGGGTGATGGGTTAGGGCTAGGGTTAGGGTTATGTTTTGTGTTAGTGTTATAATGGTGATCAGGGAAATGATGTGTGTAAGGGGAGTTTTATAGTTAGGGCATCATGGATATTTGAAATCAACTGCAATGTCTGAGTGTAGTGTCTCAGATTAGGGTTAGGATTAGGGTTGGGATTAAGGGTAAATGCGAGGGTTAGGATTATGTTTCATGTTAGTGTTAGGGTTGTGCTCAAGGATGGGATCTGTACAACGGGGATGGTTAAATTTTTGGCACCATACAAATTTGAATTCAACTGCAATATCAGAGTGTAGTGTCTAAGCGTATGATTAAGGATATTATTAGGGTTGGGGAATAGGCCTAGGGATAGTTTCAGGGTTAGGGTTTGTGTTGGTCTATGGTTAGGATTAGGGTTAGGCCTCATGTTACTGTTAAATTGTGATCAGGGAGGGGATCTAGGCAACCTGGAGGGTTAAAATTAGGATGTCATACAAATATAACTTCAACAGCAATGTTTCAGTGTAGTGCCTAGATTACGGTTAGGGTTAGTGTTAGAGTGATGGGTTTGAGCTAGGGTTAGGGTTATGATTCGTGTTAGTGTTATGATTGTGTTCAGGGAAAGGATGTGTGTAATGGGGAGTGTTATAGTTAGGGCACCATGGATATTTGAAATCAACTTCAATGTCTGAGTAGAGTGTCTCAGATTAGGGTTAGGATAAGGGTTGGGGTTAAGGGTAAGGCCGAGAGTTATGGTTATGTTTCGTGTTAGTGTTAGTGTTGTGCACAGGTATGGGATATGCGCAACAGGGAAGTTTAAATTTAGGGCAACAACAAATTTGAATTCAACTGCACTGTCAGAGTGTAGTGTCTGAGTGTATGCTTAGTGCTAGGGTTAGGGTTAGGAGATAGGGCTAGGGTTATGGTTAGGGTTAGGTTTAGCGTTAGGGCTAGGATTAGGGATAGGCTTCGTTTTTTGCGGAACTGTGATCAGGTAGGGAATCTGTGCAAAGGGATGGGTTAAAATTAGGACACCATACAAATATGAATTCAATGGTAATATCTGAGTGCAGTGCCTAGATTACGAGTAGGGTTAGGCTTAGAGTTATGGGTTACGGTTAGGTTTAGAGTCATGTTTTGTGTTAGTGTTATGATTGTTATCAGGGAAGGGATCTGTGCAACGGGGAGTGGTAAAGTTAGGACACCATAGAAATTTGCATTCAATTGCAATGTCTGAGTTCCGTGTCTCATATTAGGCATAGGTTTAGGGTTAGGGTTAAGGGTAAGGGCTATGTTTCGTGTTAGTGTTAGGATTGTGCTCATGGATGGGATCTGTACAATGGGGAGGGTTAAAGTTAGGGCACCATATAAATTTGAATTCACCTGCAGTGTCAGAGTGTAGTGTGTGAGTATATGCTTAGGTTTAGGTTTAGGGTTAGGAGATAGGCCTAGGGTTAAGGTTAGGGTTAGGGTTCAGTCTAGGGTTAGCATTAGGCTTCGTGTTAGTGTTAAATTGTGAACAGGTAGGGGATCTGTGCAATGGGGAGGATTAAAGTTAGAAAACCATACAAATATGAGTTCATCTACAATGTCTGAGTGCAGTGCCTATATTACAGTTAGGGTTAGGGTTAGGGTTTGGGTTAGGGCTAGGCTTAGGTTTATGTTTCGTGTTAGTGTTACGTTTGTGATCAGGGAAGGGATCTGTGCCACAGGGAGGGTTAAAGTCAGTGCAACATAGAAATTTGAATTCGACTGCCATATCTGAGTGCAGTGTCTCAGATTAGGGTTAGGGTTAGTGTTAGGGTTAAGGGTAAGGGTGAGGGTTAGGGTTACATTCCTTGTTAGTGTTATTGTTGTTCTCAGGAATGGGATCTGTGCAACAAGGAGGGTTAAATTTAGTGCACCATAGAAATTTGAATTCAATGACACTGTCTGAGTGCAGTGTCTCAGTTTAAGATTAGGGTTAGAGGTAAGGCCGAGGGTAAGGGTTATGTTCTTGTGAGTGTTAGGGTTGTGCTCATGGATTGGATCTGAACAACAGGGAGGGTTGTAGTTAGGGAACCATACAAATTTAAATTAAACTCAGTGTCAGAGTGTAGTGTCTGAGTGTATGCTTAGGGTTAGGGTTAGTGTTAGGGGATAGGCCTATATTAGTGTTCTGGTTAGGGTTACGGTTAGTGTTAGGTTTATGGCTAGGGCTAGGGTTAGGCTTCTTGTTAGTGTTAAATTGTCTTCAGGGAGGGGATCTGTGCAACGTGGAGGGTTAAATTTAGGACACCATACAAATATGAATTAAATTGTAATGTCTGACTGCAGTGCCTAGATTACAGTTAGGGTTAGGATTAGGGTTATGGGTTAGGGCTAGAGTTAGGGTTATGTTTCCTGCTAGTGTTAGGGCAGTGCTCTTGGCTTGGATCTGTACAATGGGGAGGGTTAAAATTAGGGCACCATACAAATTTGAATTCAACTGCAATGTCAGTGTGTACTGTCTGAATGTATGCTTAGGGTTACGGTTAGGGGTACCGGATAGGCCTAGGGTTAGCGTTAAGGTCAGTGTTAGCATTAGGCTCAGAGCTAGGGTTAGGCTTAGTTTTAGTGTTAAATTGTGATCAGGGAGGTGATCTGTGCAATGGGGAGGGTTAAATTTAGGCACCTTACAAATATGAATTCAAATGTAATGTCTGAGTGCATTGCCTAAATTACTATTAGGGTTAGTGTTAGGGTTATGGGTTAGGGCTAGGGTTTGGGTTATGTTTTAGGTTAGTGTTATGATTATGATCGGGGAAGGGATCTGTGCAAATGGGAGTGTTAATGTTAGGGCACCATAGAAATTGAATTCACCTGCAATATCTGAGTGCAATGACTCTGATTAGTGTTAGGGTTAGGTTTAACTTTAAGGGTAAGGGCGAGGGTTAGGGTTATGTTTTGTGTTAGTGTTATGGTTGTGTTCAGAGCTGGGATCTGTGCAACAGGGAGGTTTAAATTTAGGGCACCATAAGTACTCGAATTCTACTACAGTGTCTGAGTGGAGTGTCTCATATTAGGGTTGGGGTTAGGGGTAAGGGCGTGGGTTTGGTTTATGTTTGATGTTAGTGATAGTGTTTGCTCATGGATGGGATCTGTACAATGTGGAGGGTTAAATTCATGGCACCATAAAAATTTGATCTCAACTGCAGTGTCAGAGTGTAGTGTCTGAGTGTATGCTTAGGGTTATGCTTAGGGTTAGGGGATAAGCCTAAGGTTAGCATTAGGGTTGGGGTAAGCATTAGGGTTAGGGTTAGGCTTCATGTTAATGTTAAATAGTGATCAGGGAGAGGATCTGTGTAATGGGGGTGGTTAAATTTAGGACACCATACAAATATGAATTCAAGGGCAACGTCTGAGTGCATTGCCTTGATTACGTTTAGGGTTCAGGTTAGGTTTATGGGTTAGGGCTAGGGTTAGGGTTATGTATCCTATTATTGTTATTATTGTGATCGGGGAAGGCATCTGTGCAATGGGGAGTGTTAAAGTTAGGGGACCATAGAAGTTTAAATTCAACTGCAATGTGTGAGTGCAGTGTCTCAGATTAAGTTTAGCGTTAGGGTTAGAGTTAAGGGTAAGGTGGAGGGTTCGGGTTATGTTTCATGTCAGTGTTAGGGTTGTGCTCAGGGATGGGATCTGTGCTACAGGGAGGTCTAAATTTATGGCACCATTGAAATTGGAATTCGATTACAGTGTCTGAATGCAGTGTCTCATATTAGGGTTAGGGTCAGGGGTAAGAGTGAGGTTTAGGATTATGTTTTGTGTTAGTGTTAGGGTTGTGCTCAGGGATGGGATCTGTGCAGCAAGGAGGTTTAAATTAGGGCACATACAAATTTGAATTCACCTGCATTGTCAGAGTTTAGTGTCTGAGTTTATGCTTAGGGTTAGGGTTAGGGTTAGGGTATAGGCCTAGGTTTAGATTTAGATTTAGGGTTAGTGTAAGGGTTAGGGCTAGGGTTAGGGTTAAGGATTCGTGTTAGTGTTAAATTGTGATTCCTGAGGGTATCTGTGCAACTGGGAGGGTTAATGTTAGGACACCATACAAATATGAATTCAACTGCAATGTCTGAATGCAATGCCTAGATTATGGTTAGGGTTAGGGTTAGGGTTATGGGTTAGGGCTAGGTTTAGGGTTATGATTCGTGTTAGTGTTATGATTGTGATCATGGAAGGGATCTGTGCAACAAGGAGTGTTAAAGTTAGGGCACCATGGATATTTGAATTCAAATGCAATGTCTGAGTGCAGTGTCTCATATTATGGTTAGGGTTAGGGTTAGGGTTAAGGGTAAGGGCAAGGATTAGTGTTAAGATTCAGGTTAGTGTTAGGATTGTGCTTAGGGATGGGATCTGCGCAACAGGGAGGTTTAAATTTAGGGCACCATACAAATTTGAATTCAACTACAGTGTCTGTGTGCAGTGCCTCAGATTAGGGTTAGGGTTATGGGTAAGTGCGAGGGTTAGTGTTATGTTGTGTGTTATTGTTAGGGTTGTGCTCATGGATGGGATTTGTACAATGGGGAAGGTTAAATTTAGGACACCATACAAATATGAATTCAACTGCAATGTCTGAGTGCAGTGTCTCTGATTAGTGTGAGGTTTAGCTTTAAGGTTAAGGGTAAGTGAGAGGTTTAGGGTTATGTTTCATGTTAATGTTCGGGTTGTGTTCAGGGATGGGATCTGTGCAACAAGGTGGTTGAAATTTAGGGCACCATAAATATTCGAATTCTACTGCAGTGTCTGTGGAAAGTGTCTCAGATTAGAGTGAGTGTTAGGGGTAAGGCCGAGGGTTAGGGTTATGTTTTGTGTTAGTGATAGTGTTGTGCTCATGGAAGGGATCTGAACAATGGGGAGGGTTAAATGTGGGGACCATCCCAATTTGAATTCAACTGCAGTGTCAGAGTGTAGTGTCTGAGTGTATGCTTAGGGTTAGGCTTAGGGTTAGGGGATAGTCCTGGGGTTAGGGTAAGGGTTGGGGTTAGGGTTAGACTTAGGGTTAATGCTAGGGATATGGTTAGGCTTCGTGTTAGTGTTAAATTGTGATCAGGGAGGGGATCTGTGCAATGTAGAGGGTTACATTTAGGACACCACACAAGTATGAATTCAACTGCAATGTCTGAGTGCAGTGCCTACATTAAGGTTAGGTTTAGGGATAGGGTTATTGTTTAAGGCTAAGGTTAGGGTTATGTTTCATGTTAGTGCTATTACTGTGATCAGGGAAGGGATCTGTACAACAAGGAGTGTTAAATTTAGGGCACCATGGATATTTGAATTCAAATGCAATGTCTGAGTCCAGTGTATCAGATTATGGTTATGGTTAGGGTTAGGGTTAAGGGTAAGGGTGAGAGTTAGGGTTAAATTTTGTCGTAGTGTTACTGTTATTCTCAGGGATGGGATCTGTGCAATAGGGAGGTTTAAATTTGGGGCACCATACAAATTTGAATTCAAATACAGTGTCTGAGTGCAGTGTCTCAGATTAGGGTTAGGAGTAGGAGTAGGGGCGAGGGTTAGGGTTATGTTTCGTGTTAGTATTAGTGTTGTGCTCAGGGATGGGATCTGTGAAACAGGGAGGTTTAAACAGGGCACCCTACAAATTTGAATTAAACTATAGTGTCTGAGTGCAATGTCTAGGATCAGGGTTAGGGTAAGGGGTAAGGGCAAGGGTTAGGGTTATGTTTCCTGTTAGTGTTAGGGTTGTGATGATGAATGGGATCTGTACATTGGGGAGGGTTAATGTTAGGGTATCATACAAATTTGAATTCATCTGCAGTGTCAGAGTGTAGTGTCTGAGTGTACGCTTAGGTTTAGGTTTGGTTTAGGGAATAGGCCTAGGGTTAGTGATAAGGGTAGGTTTAGTGTTAGGGGTAGGGCTAGTGTTATGGTTAGGCTTCGTGTTAGTGTTAAATTGTGATCAGGGAGGGGATCTGTGCAATGGGGAGGGTTAAAGTTAGGACACCATACAAATATGAATTCAACTGCAATGTCTGAGTGAAGTGCCAAGTTTATGGTTAGGGTTAGGTTTAGGGTTATGGGTTAGGGCTAGGGTTAGTGTTAGGTTTCGTATTAGTGTTAGGGTTGTACCCAGGGATGGGATCTGTGCAAGAGGGATGTTTTAATTTTGTCAACCATACTTACTGGAATTCAACTACAGTGTCTGAGTGCATTGTGTCAGATTAGTGTTAGGGTTAGGGGTAAGGGCAATGGTAGGGTTATGTTTCGTGTTAGCATTATGGTTTTGCTCAAGGATGGGATCTGTACAATGGGGAGGGTTAAAGTTAGGGCACCATACAAATTTGAATTCAACTGCAGTGTCAGAGTGTAGTGTGTGAATGTATGCTTAGAGTTAGGATTGGGGATAGGGCATAGGCCTAGTGATATGGTTAGGTTTATGGTTAGGGTTAGGGTTATGGTTATGGTTAGCCTTTGTTTTAGCATTAAATTGTGATGGGGGATCTGTGCAATGGAGAGGGTTAAAGATAGGACAGGATGCAAATATGAATTCAACAGCAATGTCTGAGTGAAGTGCCTAGGTTACGGTTAGGGTTAGGGTTAGGGTTATGCTTAGGGCTAGGATTTGGGTTATGTTTCATTTTGGTGTTACGATTGTGATCAGGGATTGGATCTGTGCAAGGGGGCATGCTAAAGTTAGGGCACCATAGAAATTTGAATTCAACTGCAATGTCTGACTGCAGTGTCTCAGATTAGGGTTAGTGTTAGGGTTAATTGTAGGGGTGAAGGTTAGTGTTATGTTTCATGTTAGTGTTAGGATTGTGCTCAAGGATAGGATCTGTGCAACAGGGAGGTTTAAATTTAGGGCACCATACAAATTGGAATTCAGCTGCAGTGTCTGTCTAGTGTCTCAGATAATGGTTAGGGTTAGGGGTAAGGACGAAGGTTAGGGTTATGTTTCGTGTTAGTGTTATGATTGTGATCAGAGAAGGGATCTGTGCAATCGGGAATGTGAAATTTAGGGCACCATAGAAATTTGAATTCAATTGCAATATCTGAGTGCAGTGTCTCAGTTTATGGTTAGAGTTAGATTTAGAGTTATGGGTAAGGGAGAGGGTTAGCATTAGGTTTCATGTTAGTGTGAGGGTTGTGCTCAGGGATGGGATCTGAGCAACAGGGAGGTTTAAATTTAGGGCACCATACAAATTTGAATTCAACTACAGAGTCTGAGTGCAGTGTCTCAGATTAGGGTTTGTTTTAGGGGTAAGGGCGAGTGTTAATGTTATGTTTTGTGTTAGTGTTAGGGTTGTGCTCAGGGAAGGGATTTGTACAACGGGGAGGGTTATAGTTAGGGAACCATTCAAATTTGAATTCAACTGCAGTGTCAGAGTGTAGTGTCTTAGTGTATGCTTAGGGTTGGTTTTGGTTTAGGGAATATGCCTAGGGTTAGGGTTAGGGATAGGGTTAGTGTTAGGGGTAGGGCTAGTGTTATGGTTAGGCTTTGTGTTCGTGTTAAATTGTGATCAGGGAGGAGATCTGTGCAACAGGGAGAGTTAAAGTTAGGACACCACACAAATATGAATTCAACTGCAATGTCTGAGTGCAGTGCCTAGATTATGGTTAGGGTTAGGGTTAGGGTTATGGGTTAGGGCTAGGGTTAGGGTTAGGTTTCGTGTTAGTGTTAGTGTTGTGGTCATGGTTGGGATCTGTATAATGGGGAGAGTTATAGGTAGGGGCCCATACATATTAGAATTCAACTGCAGTGTTAAAGTGTAGTGTCTGAGTGTATGCTTAGGGTTAGGGTTAGGTTTAGGAGTAGGCCTAGGATTGGGGTTAGGGTTAGGGTTAAGGGTAGGGATAGGGTTAGGCTTCGTTTTAGTGTTAAATTGTGATCAGGGTGGGTATCTGTGCAATGGGGAGGGTTAAGTTTAGGACATCATTCTAATACATATTCAATTGCAATGTCTGAGTGCATTGCCTAGATTCCGGATATGGTTTGTGTTAGAATTATGGGTTAGGGCTGGTGTTATGGTTATGTTTCAGGTTAGTGTTATGATTGTGATCAGGGAAGGGATCTGTGCAAATGGGAGTGTTAAAGTTAGTTCACCATAGAAATTTGAACTCACGTGCAATGTGTGAGTGCATTGTCTCAGACTAGGGTTAGGGTTAGGGTTAGGGTTAAGGGTAAGGGCGAGGGTTAGAGTTATGTTTCATGTTAGTGTTAACTTTGAGCTCAGGGATGAGATCTGTAAAATGGGGGGGACTAAAGTTAGGGCACCATACAAATTTGAATTCAACTACAGTGCCAGAGAGTAGTGTCTGAATGTATGCTTAGGTTTAGGGTTACACTTAGGGGATATGCTGAGGGTTAGGGTTAGGTTTATGGTTAGTGTAAGGTTTAGGTCTAGGGTTAGGGTTAGCCTTGGTCTCATTCTTAAATAGTGGTCAGGGAGGGGATCTGTGCAAGTGGGAGGGTTAAATTTCAGACACCATACAAATACAAATTCAACTGCAATGTCTGAGAGCAGTGTCTCAGATTAGGGTTAGGGATAGGGTTAGGGTTAATGGTAAGGGCGAGGGTTAGGGGTGTGTTTCGTGTTAGTGTTAGGGTTATGCTCAAGGATGGGATCTGTGCAGCAGGGAGGTTTAAATTTAGGTCACCATACAAATTTGAATTCAACTACTGTGTCTGAGTGTAGTGTCTCAGATTAGGGTTTGGGATAGGGGTAAGGGCGAGGGTTAGGTTTATGTTGCATGTTAGTATTAGGGTTGTGCTCACGGTTTGGATTTGTACAAGGAGGAGGGTTAAAGTCAGGGAATCATAAAAATTTGAATGCAACTGCAGTGTCCAAATGGAGTGTCTGAGTGTATGCTTAGGGTTAAGGATGGGGTTAGGGGATAGGCCTAGGGTTAGTGTTAGGGTTAGTATTAGGGTTAGGCTTCGGGTTAGTGTTAAATTGTGGTCAGGCAGGGGATCTGTGCAACGCATTTGGTTAAAGTTAGGACACCATGCAAATATGAATTCAACAGCAATATCTTAGTGCAGTGCCTAGATTACGATTAGTGTAAGGGTTAGGTTTATGGGTTAGGGCTACGATTAGGTTTATGTTTCGTGTTAGTGTTACGATTGTGACCAGGGTATGGATCTGTGCAACGTGGAGTGTTAAAATTAGGAACCATAGAAATTTGAGTTCACCTGCAATATCTGAATGCAGGGTATCAGATTATGGATAGGGCTAGGGTTAGGGATAATGGTAAGGGCAAGGGTTAGGGTTATGTTTCGTGTTAGTGTTAGGGTTGTGCTCTTGGATGGGATCTGTACAACAGGGAGAGTTAAATTTAGGGCACCATACAAATTTGAATTCAACTGCTGTGTCTGAGTGTAGTGTCTGAGTATATGCTTATGGATAGGGTTAGGGTTAGGGGATAGGCCTAGGGTTAGGGATAGGGTTAGGGTAGGGTTAGGGTTGGCTGGGATTTAGCTCAGTTGGTAGAGCGCTGCGCTGCAGTCTCTGAGGTCCCAAGTTCAATTCCCAGCACCGCAAAATTATAATTATAATTATATAAGGGTTATAATTATGGCACCATACAAATTTGAATTCACCTGAAATGTCTGAGTGCAGTGCTTAGTTTACAGGTAGGGTTAGTGTTAGTGTTATGGGCTACGGCCAGGGTTAGGGTTATGTTTCGTGTTAGTGTAATGATTGTGATCAGGGAAGGGATCTGTGCAATTTGGAGTGTTAAATTTAGGGCACCATAGATATATGAATTCAAATTCAATGTCTGAGGGCAGTATCACAGATTAGGGTTAAAGTTAGGCATAGGGTTTAGGGTAAGGGTGAGGGTGAGGGTTATGTTTCCTGTTAGTGCTAGGGCAGTGCTAGGGATGGGATCTGTGCAACATGGAGGTATAAATGTAGGGCACCATACAGTTTTGAATTCAACTACAGAGTCTGAGTGCAGTGTATCAGATTAGATTTAGGGTTAGGGTTAAGGGCAAAGGTTAGTGTTATGTTTCATGTTATTGTTAGGGTTGTGCTCATGGATAGGATCTGTACAACAGGGAGGGTTAAATTTAGGGCACAATACAAATTTGAATTCAACTGCAGTGTCAGAATGTAGTGTCAGAATGTATGCTTAGGGATAGGGTTAAGGTTAAGGAATAGGCCTAGGGTTAATGTTAGGGTTAGGGTTACAGTTAGGACTAGGGTTAGGGTTCGCCTTCATGTTAGTGTTAAATTGTGATCAGGGAGGGGACCTGTGCAAAGTGGAGTGTTAAAGTTAGGACACCATACAAATATGAATTCAACAGCAATGTCTCAATGCAGTGCCTAGATTATGTTTAGGGTTAGGGTTAGGGTTATGATATAGGGCTAGGGTTAGGTTTATGGAACAAGTTTCCAGTACTCTGTGCTTGTTCAAATCAGGGTTTCCCAGATGATTTCAGATAAATTTTACCCTTTTGTAGTAGGATGGTGGATGAATTTGAAACTTCTAGTAAGGCAAAACTAAAGAAATTGTATTGAAAGGATACATATGGAAAAACTATTTCTGAAAGGATAACATTATTTCACATGGCCAGCTATGGACAACATTGGGTTCCGGAGATACATACTTATGTTTCTTTCCCCTAACACAGGAACCCTTATTGCGCACAAAGATGAACATTGGGGTAAACCCTCAACCATAGAAGAGAATCATGCAGAGTAGGCCTGAACTCTTGTTGGGATGTGTGGAAGAAGTTTACCTTGGTCTGTGCTTGTGCATCACAGACTTTCACAGGTAAGTTGAGATAAAATTTTACCCTTGTGCAATAAGAAGGAGGATGAACATGAAACTGCTAGGAAAGCAAAAACTAAAGAAGATGTTTTGAAAGATGTATAGGGAAAAAATTATTCTGAAAGGGGAACATTATTTCACATGGCAGCTATGGACAACATTGGGTACCGGAGTTACACACTTATGTTTCTTTCCCCTAACATGGGAACCCTCATTGCACACAGATGAATGTTGAGGTAAACCCTCTACCATAGAAGCAGAATCATGTAGAGTAAACCTGAAATCTTGCTGGGATGTATGCAAGAAGTTTTCCCTGGTCTGTGCTTGTGCATCACAGAGATTCACAGATGAGTTGAGGTAAAATTTTACCCTTGTGTAATAGGAAGGAGGATGAACATGAAACTGCTATGAAAGCAAAAAGTAAAGAAGATGTGTTGAAAAGATGTATAGGGAACAAATGTTTCTGAAAGGGGAACAAATGTTTCTGAAAGGGGAACATTATTTCACATGGCCAGCTATGGACCACATTGGGTTCTGGAGATACACACTTCTGCTTCCTTTGCCTAACTCAAGAAAACTCATTTTGTGCAAAGAAGAAACTTCCTGTAACCCTCACCCATGGGAATGGAAACACAGACAGCCTGTCTGAAGTCTTGCTGAGCAGAAGGGAACAAGTTTCCACTTCACTGTGCTTGTTCAAATCAGGGTTTCACAGAAGATTTCATATAAATCTTTACCCATGTGTAATAGAAAGGTGGATGAACATGAAACTACTAGTAATGTAAAAACTAAAGAAGATGTGTTGAAATGATGCATAAGGAACCTCTGGTTCTGAAAGGGGAACATTAGTTTATATGGCCAGCTGTGGACAACATTGGGTTCCAGAGATACATACTTGTGCTTTTTCGCCTAACACCTGAAAACTCTTTGCAGGCAAAGATGAACATTGACATTAACCCTAAACAGGATAAGTAGAATCACAGACAATAGGCCTGAAGCCTTGTTGTAAGAGTGGAACATGTTTTCACCAGATTGTGCTTCTGTGTCACAGGGTTTCACTGATGATTTCAGGTAAATCTTTACCCTTGTGTAATAGGAAGGAGGAAGAATATGAAACTGCAAGTAAAGCAAAATCTAAAGAAAATGTGTTGAAAGACAGTATGGGGAACAAGTTTTTCAGAAAGGGGAACATTATTTCACATGGCTGGCTATGGACCACATTGGGTTCCTGAGATACACACTTATGTTTCTTTTGCCTAACATGGGAAAACACATTGCATGCAAAGATGAACTTTGACGAAAACCCTGAACCATAGAAGTAGAATCATACAGAGTAGGTCTGAATTCTTGTTGGGAACATTAGAACAGGTTTATACTGGGCTATGCTATTTCATCACAGGGTTTCACAGATGATTTCAGATAAATCTTTTTCCTTGTGCCTTAGGAAGGAAGAGGAACATGAAACAGAAAGTAAAGCAAAAACTAAACAAGATGTGTTGAATGGATGTGAAGAGAGCAACTGCTTCTCAAAGGGGAACATTATTTCACATGGACATCTGGGTTCTGGAGATACCTACTTATGTTTCTTTTGCCTAACACAGGGAAAACTCATCGCATGCAAACATGAACCTTGCTGTACTCCATCAACCATGCAAGCAGAAACTCAGACAGTCTGTCTGAAGTCTTGATGGGCAGAGCGGAGCAAGATTCTACTCTCCTGTGCTTGTGCATCACAGGGTTTCAAAGACGATTTAAGATAAATCTTTACCCATGTGCAATAGGAAGGAGGATGAACATGAAACTACTAGTAAAGCAAACACTACAGAAGATGTTTTTAAAGGATGCATAGAGAAGAAGTGTTTCTTGAAGGGGAATATTATTTCACATGGCAAAATATGGACAACATTGGGTTCCAGAGATACCTACTTAGGTTTCCTTCATGTAACATGGGAAAACTCATTGCACACAAAGAGGAACCTTACTGTAAACCCTCACACTTAGAAGAAGAGCCAGAGACCATAGGGCTAAAGTCTTCTTGGAACAGTGGAACAAGTTTTCACTGGATGGTGCATGTTGCAACAACAGGGTTGACAGATGATTTCAGATAAATATTTACCCTTATGTAATAGGAAGGATTAGGAGAAGGACCTGGCACCCCCTCCCAAAAATCACTCTGCCATTGAAAACCCCTATGAACAGCAGAGAAGCACTGAGAATAGTTTTTCCCCTGTTGTACAGAAGGTCGCTATGAGTCAGATACTGACTCGATGGCACCTAACAACAACAACAACAAATAGGAAGGAGGAGAAACATGAAACTGCTAGGAAAGAAGTAACTAGACAAGATGTGTTGAAAATATGCATAAGGAACAAGCATGTCTGAAAGGTAAACATTGTTTCACATGTACAGCTGTGGACATCATTGGGTTCCCAAAATACATGCTCATGTTACTTTCACCTACATGGGAAAACTTAATGCATGCAAAGATGAACACTAAAGTAAACCCTCAAATGTAGAAGTAGAATCACAAAGAGTAGGCCTGAAGCCTTGTTGGAAGACTGGAACAAATTTTCACACTACTGGGCTTGTGTGTCACAGGGTTTCACAGACTATTTCAGCTAAATCTTTACCCTTGTGAAATAAGGAGGATGAACATGAAACTGCTAGGAAACAAAAACTAAGAAGATGTGTTGAAAAGATGTATAGAGAAGAAGTGTTTTTGAAAGGGGGACATTTTTTCACATGGCCAGCTGTGGACAACATTGGGTTCTAGAGATACAAACTTCTGTTTCCCTCGCCAAACATGGGAAAATTCTTTCCCCGCAAAGATGAACTTGCAGTAATCCCTTGCTGTAATCGTGTGAGCAGAAACACAGAGAGTCTGTCTGAAACCTTGTTGGGCCGAGGAGAACAAGTTTCCACTGCCCCCCGATTGTTCAAATCAGGGTTTCCTAGATGATTTCATGTACATATTTACTCATGTGTAATAGGAATTTGGAAGAATATGAAACTGATAGTGAAGGAAAAACTAAAGAAGATTTGTTGAAAGGAAGCCTATGGTACAATTATTTCCAAAAGGGAAACATGGTTGCATATGGGTAGCTATGGAAAGCCTTGGGTTCCAGAGATACACACTTGAGTTTCTTTCTTGTAACATGGGAAAACTCATTGCATGCAAAGATGAACTTGCTGTATCCACTCAATCAAGTGAGCAGAAACACAGTAAAGCTCGCTAGAGCCTTGGGAGGCAGAGTGGAACAATTTTACACTATACCACACTTGTTCAAATCAGGGTTTCCCAGATGATTTCATATACTTCGTTCCCCATGTGTAATAGGAATTTGGATGAACATGAAACTGACAGTGAAGTAAAAACTAAAGAAGATGTGTTGAAAGGAGGCCTAAGGTACAACTGTTTCCGAAAGGGAAATATGATTGCACATGGGCAGCTATTAACAGTGTTGAGTTCCAGAGATACACACTTATGTTTCTTTCTTCTACCATGGGAAAACTCATTGTGCGCAAAGATGAACTTGCTGTAATCCATCAACGGTGAGAGGGAAACGAACACAGTCTGTCTGAACCCTTGTTGGGCAGAGTGGAGCAAGTTTCCACTGCCCTGTGCTTGTTCAAATGAGGATGTCACAGATGATTTCAGATAAATTCTTGCCCTTGTGTAATAGGAAGGTGGATGAACTTGAAACTGCTAGTAAAGTAAAAACTAGAGAAGATGTGTTGAAAGGACATCTAGGGATGTCCTTTCTGAAAGGGAAAGAAGATTTCACATGGCTAGCTATGGATATCATTGGTTTCTGGAGATACACACTTGTATTTCTTCACCTAACACTTGAAAACTCCTCACATGCAAAGATGATAATTGACATAAACCCTAAACAGGAGAAGTCCAATCAACGACAGTAGGCCTGAAGCCTTGTTGAAAGAGTGGAAGAAGTATTCAATGGACTGTGCTTGTGCATCACAGAGTTTCAACAGGGATTTAAGATAAATATTTCCCATTGGGTCATGACAGCAGGAAGAATATGAAACTGCAACTAATGCAAAATAAAAGAAGATGTGTTGAAAGGAAGCATGGGGAACAAGTGTTTCTGAAAGGGGGACATTATTTTACATGGCCAGCTATGTACCACCTTGGTTTCCAGAGATACACACTTCTGTTTCTTTCGCCTAACGTGGCAAAACTCATTGTGGGCAAAGGTGAACTTGCTGTATTCCATCAACCGAGAGAGCAGAAACACAATAATATGTCTAGAGCCTTGTGGGGCATAGTGGAAGAAGTTTCCACTGCCCCACTCTTGTTCAAGTCAGGGTTTCCCAGATGATTTCATATACATCTTTACCCATGAGTAACAGGAATTTGGATGACCATGACACTGACACTGAAGGAAAAAGTAAAGAAGATGTGTTGAAAGGATGCCTAGGGTACAAAAGTTTCTGAAAGGGAAACAAGATGTCACATGGCTAGCCCTGGATATCATTGGTTTCCAGAGACGCACACATGTGTTTCCTCACCTAACACCTGAAAACTCCTCGAGGGCAAAGGCGAAACTTGACGTCAGCCCTAAACAGGAAGGAGAAGCCCAATCACTGAGAGTACACGTGAAGCATCCTTGTAAAAGTGGAGCCAGGTTTCAATGCACTGTGCTTGTGCTTCACGGGGTTTCACCAGGGATTTCAGATAAATCGTACCCCTTGTGTCACAAGAAGCAGGAAGGAGAGGAAACTGCAAGCAAAGCAAAAGATTCTAAAGAAGGTGTACTGAAAGGACGCATGGGGGAACAAGTGTTTCTAAAAGTGGGACATTATTTCACATGGCCAGCTATGGACCACCTTGGGTTCCAGAAATACACGCTTCTGTTACTTTCTCCTGACATGGGAACAGTCACTTCACGCCAAGGGCAAAAGGCTGTATCCCCTTGGACAAAGGGCAGACACACAGGCAATCTGCCCAGAGACTGGTGGCACCAAGTGGAACATGCTTCAGCTGACCTGGCTTGGTGAAATGAGGGTTTCTCAGGTGACTTCATATACATATTTACACATATGTAATCACAGTTTGGAGGAACATGCAATTGACGGTGAAGGAAAAACTAAAGGAGGTTGGTTGAAAGGAAGCCTAGGGCGCAACTGTTTCCAAAAGGGAAACGTGGTTTCATGTGGGCAGCTCTGGACAGCCCTGGGTTCCAGAGGTACACACGTCTGGTTCTATCGCCTGACATGGAAAACTCACTGTGCGCACAGATGAACTTGCTCTATCCCCTCAGCCAAGCGAGCAGAAACCCAGTCAACCTGTCTGGAGCCTGGTGGGGCAGAGTGAAACCAGTTTCCACTGCCCCGCGCTCTCTCAAATCATGGTTTCCCAGATAACTTCATGTACACGGTTTCCCACGTGTCATAGCGATTTGGATGAACATGAAACTGACAGCGAGGGAGAAAAGAAAGGAGATGGGGTGCAAGGAGGCCTAGAGTACAACTGTTTCTGAAATGGAAAAATGACTGCACGTGGGCAGCTACGGACTGCCTTGGGGTCTGGAGGGAGATACTCATTTAGGTTTCTTCCATCTAATGTGGGGAAACTGACGGCCCCCCACAGATGAACTTGCTGTGATCCATCCACCGTGAGAGGGGAAACAAACACAGTCTGTCTGAAGCCCTGCTGGGCAGAGTGGAGCAAGTTTCCACTGCTCTGGGCTTGTCCAAATGAGGACATCACAGATGATTTCAGATAAATCTTTACCCTTGGGTGACAGGAAGGTGGATGAACTTGAAACTGCCAGGAAAGCAAACACCAAAGAAGACGTGTTGAAAGGATGCATAGGGTACAACAGTTTGTGAAAGGGAAAAAAGATGTCACATGGCTAGCCCTGGACATCATTGGTTTCCGCAGAGGCACACCTATGTTTCCTTGCCTAACACCTGAAAACACCTCGCGGGTAAAGGTGAAACTTGATGTCAGCCCAAAACAGGAAGGAGAAGCCCAATCACCGAGAGTATGTCTGAAGCCTCCTTGTAAGTGTGGAGACAGCTTTCAATGAACTGTGCTTGTGGGTCACGGGGTTTCACCAGGGAATGCAGACAAATGTTTCCCCTTGTGTCAGAAGAAGCAGGAAGGATAGGAAACTGCAAACAAAGCAAAAGATTCTAAAGAAGGCATGCTGAAAGGATGCACGGGGGAACAAGAATTTCTGAAAGGGGGACATTATTTCACAAAGCCAGGTATGAACCACCTTGGCTTCCAGAGATACACTCTTCTGTTTCTTTCCTCTGACACTGGAACACTCATTGCATGCCAAGGTGAAATGGCTGTAAACCCTCTGCCGAGAGAGCAGACACACAGGAAATCTGCCCAGAGCCTTGCGGCATGGAGTGGAATGTGCATCTGCAGCCCCCACTTGTTCAAATGAGAGTTTCCCAGGTGACTTCATATACATATTTACCCATGTGTAATCGGGGTTGGGGAGAACATGAAACTCACGGTGAAGGAAAAACTAAAGGAGGTTGGATGATAGGAGGCCTAGTGCACAACTGTTTCGGAAAGTGAAACGTGATTTCACGTGGGCAGCTCTGGACAACCCTGGGTTCCAGAGACACACATTTCTGGTTCTCTCGCCTGACTCGGGAAAACTCATTGACTACACAGATGAACTTGCTCTATCCCCTCAGGCAAGTGAGCATAAACCCAGTCAAACTGTCTGGGGACTGGTGGGGCAGAGTGGAACCAGGTTCCACTGCCCCACACACATTCAAATCAGGGTTTCCCAGATGACTTCATGTACACGGTTCCCCATGTGTCATAGGGATTTGGATGAACGTGAAACTGACAAGGAGGGAGAAATGAAAGAAGATGTGGTGAAAGGAGGCCAAGTCACAACTGTTTCTGAAAGGGAAACATGACTGCACGTGGGCAGCTATGGACTGCCTTGGGTTAAGGAAGGAGATACATACTTAGGTTTCTTCTGTCTAACTTGGGTAAACACATGGCCGCACACAGATGAACTTGCTGTAATCCATCCACCATGAGAGGGGAAACAAACACAGTCTGTCTGAAGCCCTGCTGGGCAGAGTGGAGCAAGTTTCCACTGCTCTGGGATTGCCCAAATGAGGACATCACAGATGATTTCATATAAATCTTTACCCTTGTGTCACAAGAAGCAGGATGGATGGGAAACTGCAAGCAAAGAGAAGGATTCTAAAGAAGGCATGCTGAAAGGACTCATGGGGGAACAAGTGTTCTGAAAGTGGGACATTATTTCACACATCCAGTTACGGACCACCTTGGGTTCCAGAGATACACCCTTCTGTTTCTTTCACCTGACAAGGGAACACTCATTGCGCGCCAAGGTAAACTGGCTGTATCCCCTAGGCCGAAGGAGCAGACACACAGGCAATCTGCCCAGAGCCTTGTTGTGTGGGGTGGAATGTGCTTCCACTGTCCCCGCTTGTTCAAATGAGGGTTTCTCCGGTGACTTCATATACATATTTACCCATGTGTAATCGGAATTTGGGAGAACATGAAACTGACGGTGAAGGAAAAACTAAAGGAGGTGGGTTGAAAGGAGGCGTAGGGCATAACCTTTTCCAAAAGGGAGACGTGTTTTCATGGTGGCAGCTCTGGACAGCCCTGGGTTCCAGAGAACACACTTCTTGTTCTCTCGCCTGACAAGGGAAAACTCACTGCAGGCAGAGATGAACTTGCTGTATCCCCTCAGCCAAGCGAGCAGTAACCAGTCAACCTGTCTGGAGCCTGGTGGGGCAGAGTGGAACCAGTTTCTTCTGCCCCACACTCGTTCAAATCAGTGTCTCCCAGATGATTTCATGTACACCTTTCCCCATGTGTCATAGTGATTTGGATGAATATCAAACGGACAGTGAGGGAGAAATGAAAGAAGAAGTGGTGACAGTTGGCCTAGGGTACAACTGTTTCTGAAAGGGAAGCATGAGTGCACGTGGGTCACTATGGACTGCTTTGGAATCCAGAGGGAGATACACACTTAGGTTTCTTCTGACTAAGATGGGATAACTCACAGCCATGCACAAATGAACTTGCTGTAATCCACCCACAGTGAGAGGGGATACAAACACAGTCTGTCTGAAGCCCTGCTGGGCAGAGTGGAGCAAGTTTCCACTGCCCTATGCTTGTCCAAATGAGCATATCACAGATGATTTCAGATAAATCTTTATCCTTGGGTGATAGGAAGGTCGATGAACTTGAAACTGCCAGGAAAGCAAACACTAAAGAAGACGTGTTGAAAGGATGCCTAGGGTACAACAGTTTCTGAAAGGGAAACAAGATGTCACATGGCTATCCCAGGGTATAATTGGTTTCTGGAGAGGCACACGTGTGTTTCCTCGTCTAACTCCTGAAAACACCTCGTGGAGAGAGGTGAACATTGACGTCAGCCCTAAACAGGAAGGAGAAGCCCAATCACCGAGAGTAGGCCTAAAGCCTCATTGTAAGAGTGGAGCCAGGTTTCACTGCACTTGCTTGTGCGTCACAGGGTTTCACCAGGGAATTCAGATAAATCTTTCCCCTTGTGTCACAAGAAGCAGGAAGGATAGGACACTGCAAGCAAAGCAAAAGATTCTAAAGAAGGCATGCTGAAAGGATTCCCGGCAGAACAAGTGGTTCTGAAAATGGGACATTATTTCACATGGCCAGCTACAGGCCACCTTGGGTTCCAGGGATACATGTTTCTGATTCCTTTGGCCTGACACTGTAACACTCATTGTGCACCAAGGTGAACTGTCTGTATCCCTTAGCCGAGAGAGCAGACACACAGGTAATCTGCCCAGAGCCTTGGGGTGCAGAGTGAAACGTGCTTCTGTTGCCCTGGCTTGTTCAAATGAGGGTTTCCCAGGTGACTTCATATACATATTTACCCATGCGTAATTGGAGTTCCGGTGAACATGAAACTGAGAGTGAAGGAAAAACTATGGGAGGTTGGTTGAAAGGAGGCCTAGGGTGCAACTGTTTTTGAAAGGGAAATGTGATTTCACGTGGGCAGCTCTAGACAGCCCTGGCTTCCAGAGATACACACTTCTGGTTCTCTCACCTGACACGGGAAAACTCACTGCACGCACAGATGAACTTGCTGTATCCCCTCAGCCAAACAAGCAGAAACCCAGTCAACCTGTCTGGAGCCTGGTGGGGCAGAGTGGAACCAGTTTCCACTGCCCAATGCTCGTTCAAATCAGGGTTTCCCAGATAACTTCATGTACACTGTTCCCCACGTGTCACAGGGATTTGGATGAACATGAAACTGACAGTGAGGGAGAAATGAAGAATATATGGTGAAAGGAGATCAAGGATACAACTGTTTCTGAAAGGGAAACATGAATGCACGTGAGCAGTTATGGACTGCCTTGGGTTCCGGAGGGAGATACACACTTAGGTTTCTTCTGTCTAATGTGGGAAAACTCACAGCTGTGCACAGGTGAACTTCCTGTAATCCATCCACCGTGAGAGGGGAAACGAACACAATTTATCTGAAGCCCTGCTGGGCCGAGTGGAGGAAGTTTCCACTGCCCTGCGCTTGTCCAAAGAGGACGTCATAGATGATTTCAGATAAATCTTTACCAATGGGTGATAGGATGGTGGATGAACTTGAAAATGCCAGGAAAGCAAACACTAAAGGAGACGTGTTGAAAGGATGCCTAGAGTACAACACTTTCTGAAATGGAAATAAGATGTCACATGGCTAGCCCTGGTTATCATTGTTTTCCGGAGAGGCACAGGTGTGTTTCCTCACCTAATACATGAAAACTCCTCGCGGGCAAAGGCGAACCTTGATGTTAGCCCTAAACAAGAAGGAGAAGCCAATCACCGAGAGTAGTCCTGACGCCTCCTTGTAAGAGTGGAGCCATCTTTCGCTGGACTGTTCTCGTGCATCACTAGGTTTCACCAGGGATTTCAGATAAATGTTTCCCCTTGTGTCACAAGAAGCAGGAAGGATAGGAAACTGCAAGCAAAGGAAAAGATTCTAAAGAAGGCATGCTGAAAGGATGCCTGGTCTAACAAGTGTTTCTGAAAGAGGGCCATTATTTCACACGGCCATATACGGACCACCTTGGGTTCCAGAGATACATGCTTCTGTTTCTTTCTCCTGACATGGTAACACTCATTGAGCGCCAAGGTTAACTGGCTGTATCCCCTTGGCCAAGAGAGCAGACACACTGGCAATCTGCCCAGAGCCTTGCGGTGGGGAGCAGAACATCCTTCTGCTGCCCCCGATTGTTCAAATAATTGTATCCAAGCGGACTTCATATACTTATTTACCCATACGCAATCGCAGTTGAGGAGAACATGAAACTGACAGTGAAGGAAAAACTAAAGGAGGTTGGATGAAATTAGGCCTAGGGCACAACTGTGTCCAAAAGGGAAATGTGATTTCACGTGGGCAGCTCTGGCCAGCCCTCGGTTTCAGAGATTCACACTTCTGGTTCTCTGACCTGACATGGGAAAACTCATTGCCCACAAATCAACAGATTCTAAAGAAGGCATGCTAAAGGATGCACGGAGGAACAAGTGTTTCTGAAAAGGGGACATTATTTCTCACAGCCAGCAACAGACCACCTTGGCTTCCAGAGATACATGCTTCTGTTTCTTTTGCCTGACACAGGAACACACATTGCCCGCCAAGTTGAACTGGCTGTACCCCTCGGCCGAGAGAGCAGACGCACAGGCAATCTGCCCAGAGCCTTGTGGCGCGGGGTGGAACGTGCTTCCGCTACCCCAGCTTATTCAAATGAGGGTTTCCCAGGTGACTTCCTGTACATATTTACCCATGTGTAATCGGAATTCTGGAGAACATGAAACTGATGGTGAAGGAAAATCTAAAAAAGGTTGGTTGAAAGGAGGCCTAGGGCACAACTGTTTCCAAAAGGGAAATGTGATTTCACATGGGCAGCTCTGGACAGCCCTGGGTTCCAGAGATACACACTTCTGGTTCTCTGACCTGACATGGGAAAACTCATTGCCCGCACAGATGAACTTGCTGTACACCCTCAACCAAGAGAGCGGAAACCCAGTTAACCTGTCTGGAGCCTGTTGTGGCAGTGTGGAACCAGTTTCCACTGCCCCGCGCTCATTCAAATCAGGGTTTCCCAGATGACTTCATGTACACTGGTCCCCACCTGTCATAGCGATTTGGATGAACGTGAAACTGACAGTGAGGGAAAAACGAAAGAAGACATGGTGAAAGGAGGCCTAGGGTACAACTGTTTCTGAAAGGGAAACATGACTTCACGTGGGCAGCTATGGACTGCCTTGAGTTCTGGAGGGAGATACACACTTATGTTTCTTCCGTCTAACGTGGTAAAACTCATGGCCCTGCACAGGTGAACTTGCTGTAATCCATCCACTGTGAGAGGGGAAACAAACACAGTCTGTCTGAAGCCCTGCTGGGCTGAGTGGAGCAAGTTTTCCCTGCCCTGCACTTGTCCAAATGAGGATGTCACAGATGATTACAGATAACTCTTTACCATTGGGTGATAGGAAGGTGGATGAACTTGAAATGCTGGAAAGCAAACATTAAAGAAGACGTGTTGAAAGGATGCCTAGGGTAAAACAGTTTCTGAAAGGGAAACAAGGTGTCACATGGCTAGCCCTGGATATCATTGGTTTCCGATGAGGCACACGTGTGTTTCCTCGTCTAACACCTGAAAACTCCTCAAGGAGAAAGGCGAACCTTGACATCAGCCCTAAACAGGAAGGAGAAGCCCAATCACCGAGAGTATGCCTGAAGCCTCATTGTAAGAGTGGAGCCAGCTTTTGCTGGACTGTGCTTGTGTGTCATGGGGTTTCACCAGGGATTTCAGATAAATCATTCACCCTGTGTCACAAGAAGCAGGAATGATAGTTAACTGCAAGCAAAGCAAAAGATTCTAAAGAAGGCGTGCTGAAAGAACACATGGGGAACAAGTGTTTCTGAAAGGGGGGCATTATTTCACACGGCCATATATGGACCACCTTGGGTTCCAGACATAATCGCTTCTGTTTCTTCGGACTGATACATGAACACTCATTGTGCGCCAAAGTGAACTGCCTGAATCCCCTAGGCTGAGAGAGCAGACACACGGGCAATATGCCAGAGTCTTGTGGCGCAGAGTGGAACTTGCTTCTCTTGCACTGGCTTGTTCAAATGAGGGTTTCCCAGGTGACTTCATATTCTTATTTACCCATGCATAATCGGAGTTTGGGAGAACATGAAACTGACAGTGAAGGAAAAACTAAAGGAGATTGGTAGAAAGGAGACCTAGGGTGCATCTGTTTCCAAAAGGGAAACATGATTTCACCTGGGCAGCTGTGGACAACCCTAAGTTCCAGAGATACACACTACTGATTCTCTCGCCTGACACGGGAAAACTCATTGCAAGCACAGATGAACTTGCTGTATCCCCTCAGCCAAGCTAGCAGAAACCCTGTCAACCTGTCTGGAGCCTGGTGGGGCAGAGTGGAACCAGTTTCCACTGCCCTGCACTCGTTCAAATCAGGGTTTCACATATGACTTCATGTACTCCGTTCCCCACATGTCATAGGGATTTGGATGAACATGAAACTGACAAGGAGGGAGAAATGAAAGAAGACGTGGTGAAAGGAGGCCAAGGTACAACTGTTTCTGAAAGGGAAACATGACTGCACATGGACAGCTACAGACTGCCTTGGGTACCGGATGGAGATAGACACTAAGGATTCTTCCGACTAATGTGGGAAAACTCATGGCCCCACACAGATGAACTTGCTGTAATCCATCCACCATGAGAGGGGAAACAAACACAGTTTGTCTGAAGCCCTGCTGGGCAGAGTGGAGCAAGTTTCCACTGCCCTGGGTTTGTTCAAATGAGGACGCACAGATGATTTCAGATAATCTTTACCCTTGTGTGATAGCAAGGTGGATGAACTTGAAACTGCCAGGAAAGCAAACACTAAAGAAGATGTGTTTAAATGATGCCTAGGGTACAACAGTTTCTTAAAGGGAACAAGATGTCACATGGCTAGCCCTGGATATCATTGGTTTCCAGAGAGGCACACATGTGTTTCCTCGCCAAACACCTGAAAACTCCTCACGGGCAAAGGTGAAACTTGACTTCAGCCCTAGACAGGAAGGAGAAGCCAATCACCGAGAATACGCCTGAAGACTTGTTGTAAGAGTGGAGCCAGCTTTGAATGCACTGTGCTTGTGCATCAAGGGGTTTCAACAGGGATTTCATATAAATCTTTCACCCTGTGTCACAAGAAGCAGGAAGGATAGGAAACTGCAAGCAAAGCAAAAGTTTCTAAATAAGGCATGCTAAAAGGACGCAGGGGGGAACAAATTTTTCTGAAAGAGGGACATTATTTCACACGGCCAGGTATGGACCACCTTGGGTTCCAGAGATACACACTTCCGTTTTTTCACCTGACACGTTAACACTCATTGCATGCCAAGGTGAACTGGCTGTATCCCCTAGGCTGAAGGAGCAGACACACAGGCAATTGGCCAGAGCCTTGTGGCGCAGAGTGGAACGTACTTCTGTTGCCCTGGCTTGTTCAAATGAGGGTTTCCCATGTGACTTCATATTCATATTTACACATGTGTAATCGGAGTTCGGGAGAACATGAAACTGATGGTGAAGAAAAAGTAAAGGAGGTTGGTTGAAAGGAGTCCTAGGGTGCAACTGTTTCCGAAAGGGAAACGTGATTTCATGTGTGCAGCTCTGGACAGACGAGGGTTCCAGAGATACACCCTTCTGGTTCTCTCAGCTGACATGGGAAACACATTGCATGCACAGATGAACTTGCTGTATCCCCTCAGCCAAGTGAGCAGAAACACAGTCAACCTGTCTGGAGCCTGGTGGGGCAGAGTGGAACCAGTTTCCACTGCCCCACACACATTCAAATCAGGGTTTCCCAGATGACTTCATGTACACGGTTCCCCATGTGTCATAGGGATTTGGATGAACATGAAACTGACAAGGAGGGAGAAATGAAAGAAGATGTGGTGAAAGGAGGCCAAGTCACAACTGTTTCTGAAAGGGAAACATGACTGCACGTGGGCAGCTATGGACTGCCTTGGGTTAAGGAAGGAGATACATACTTAGGTTTCTTCTGTCTAACTTGGGTAAACACACGGCCGCACACAGATGAACTTGCTGTAATCCATCCACCATGAGAGGGGAAACAAACACAGTCTGTCTGAAGCCCTGCTGGGCAGAGTGCAGTAAGTTTCCACTGCCCTGGGCTTGCCCAAATGAGGACCTCACAGATGATTTCAGATATATCTTTAACCTTGGGTGATAGGAAGGTGGATGAACTTGAAACTGCCAGGAAAGCAAACACTAAAGAAGTTGGGGGAAAGGATGCCTAGCGCAAAACAGTTTCTGTAAGGGAAACCAGATGTAACATGGCTAGCCCTGGATATCATTGTTTTCCGGAGATGCACACATGTGTTTCCTCGCCTAACACCTGAAAACTCCTCACATGAAAAGTCGAACCTTGATGTCAGCCCTAAACTGGAAGGAGAAGCCCAACAAACAAGAGTAGGCCTGAAGCCTTGTTGTAAGAGTGGAGCCAGCTTTTGCTGGGCCTTGCTTATGCATCACGAAACCCAAAACTAACCCCAAACCTAACCCTAGCTGAAAACCTAACCCTAACCCTAACCCTAGGCGAAACCATAACCCTAACACTAAACCTAAACTTAGTCTAAAGCCTAACACCTAAAACTAACCCAAACCTTAGGTGAAAACCTAACCCTAACCCTAAACCTAACACTTGCTGAAACCCTCACCAAACCCTAGGCAAAAACCTAAAACTAAACCTAACCCTCACCCTAGGCGAAACCCTAACCCTAGACCTAACCCTAACCCTAACCTTAAGACTAACCCTAACCCTAACTTAAACACTCCCCATAGCACAGAGCCCTTCCCTGATGACAATCAAAACACTAACACGAAAAATAACAATAACTCTAGCCCTAAACCTAACCCCAAACCTAACCCTAGGTGAATCCCTAGCCCTAACTCTAAACATAACCCTACGAGAAACCCTAAATCTAAACCTAAACCTAACCCTAGCTGAAACCCTAACCCTAACCCTAGCCAAAACAATTACCCTAACAATAATCCTATCCACAAGCCTAATCTGAACACTAACCCTATTCTGAACACTGCATTCAAACCCTGTAGTTATTTTCAAATTCGTATGGTGCCCTAAGTGCAACCCTCCAAATGGTACATATCCCACTCTGTACCACAACCCTAGCAATGAAGGAAACGTAACCATAATATTGGCCCTCACCCTTAACCCTAACCCTAACCGTAACCCTAACTTAAGACATTGTATTCAGATATTGCAGGTGCATTCAAATTTGTATGATTCCCTAGGTTTAACACTCCATATTGCACAGATAACTTCCCTGATTACTATCTTAACACTACCATGGAACATAACCCCAAACCTGGCCCTAACACTAACCCTAACCCTAAACCCAGCCCTAACAATAACCCAAACACTAATCCTTAACCTAACCTTGTCAATTACCCTAACTCTAACCTGAGACACTGCACTCAGACACAGTAGATTTCAAATTAGTAGGGTACCCTAAATTTAAACCTCCCCGTTGCACATATCCTATCCCTGAGGAAAGCCTGAACACTAACTCGAAACATAACCCTAACCCTCAGCCAGAGTCGTAATCCTACCCTAACACTATCCATAACTGGCGACACTGAACACAGGTATTGAAGTTGAATTCAAATTTCTGTGGTTCCCTAAATTAAACACTCCCTGTAGCACAGAGCCCTTCCCTGATTACAATCAAAACACTAACACAAAACATAACCCTATCCTTAGCCTAAACCTAACCCTAAGCCTAACCCTAGGCAAAACCCTAAACCTAACTCTAACTCTAGCTGAAACCCTAACCCTAAACCTAAACCTAAACCAAGGCGATACCCTAACTCCAACCCTAACCATAACCCTAGGAGAAACCCTAACCCTAACCCTAAACCTAAACCTAGTCTGAACCCTAACACTAACCCTAACCCTAGGTGAAACTGTAATCCTAACCCTAACTCTAGCTGAAACCCTAAACCTAACACTAACCAAAGCCAAAACCTTAAACCTACACCTAACCCTAACCCTAGGTGAAACCCTAACCCTAACCTAACACTAACCCTAGGCAAAACTGTAATCCTAACACTAACCCTAATGGTAGTCAAAACCCTAATCCTAAACCTATCCCTAACCCTAGGCAAAACAGTATCCCTAAAACTAAACCTAAACGTAGTCGTATCTGTAACATTAAACTTAGCTGAAACCCAAACCCTAATCCTAACCCTAACCCTAGGCAAAACCCTAACCCTAACCCTTACCCTAACCCTAGGTGAAATCCTAACCCTAACCCTTACAATAAACCTAGGCCAAACCCTAACCCTAACCCTAGGCGAAACACTAACTCTTACCCTAACCCTAACCCTAGGCGAAACATAACCTTAACCCTAACCCTAGGCGAAACCCTTACCCTAAACCTAACCCTAACTGTAGGTGAAAATGTAAGCCTAGCTGAAACGCTAAACTTAAACCTAACTCTAGCTGACACACTAACTCTAACCCTAACCTTAACCTAGGTGAAACCCTAACCCAAACCCTAACCCTAGGTGAAACAGTAACCCTAATACTAACCCTGACCCTCTTCAAAACCCTAAACATAAACCTAACCATAACCCTATCAAAACCCTAACCCAAACCCTAGGTGAAACCCTAAACCTAATCCTAACCCTAACTGTAGGAGAACCCTAACCCTATCACTAACCATAGCTGTAACACTAAACCTAACCTTAACCCTAGCCGAAACCCTAATCCTAACCCTAACCCTAACCATAGAAGAAACAGTAACCCTAAACCTATTCCTAACCCTACCCTAAACCTAAAACTAACCTTAACCCTAGGTGAAATCCTAACCCTAATCCTAACCCAAAACCTAGGCGAAAGCCTAAACCTAACCCTATCCCTAGGCGAATCCATAACCCTAACCCTAACCATAGCTGAAACTATAAAACTAAACCTAACACTAGCCGGAACCGTAAACCTAACCCTAACCCTAACACTAGGTGAAACCCTAACATTAAACCTAAAGCTAAACCTAGCTGTAAACCTCACCCTAAACATAGCTGAAACCCTACCCTAATCCTAAAACTAACCCTAGCCGAAACAGCAACCCTAACAATAATCTTATCCAGAACCCTAATCTGAACACTAACTCTATTCAGAGACACTGCACTCAAGAACTATAGATACTGTCAAATATTTATGGTGCCCTAAGTGCAACCCTCGAAGTGGCACATATCCCATTCCGAGGCACAACCCTAGCAATGAATGAAACATAACCATAATATTGGCCCTCACCCTTAACCTTAACCCTAACCATACCCTAACTTAAGACATTGTATTCAGATATTGCAGGTGAATTCAAATTTGTATGGTTCCCTAGACTTCACACTCCATATTGCACAGATACCTTCCCTGATTACGATCCTAACAATACCATGGAACATAACCCCAAACCTGGCCCTAACACTAACCCTAACCCTAAACCTAGCCCTAACCATAACCGAAACGCTAATCCTTAACCTAACCCTATCAATTACCCTAAAACTAACTCGAATCTGAGACACTGAACTCAGACACAGGACTAGATTTCAAATTAGTAGGGTGCCCTAAATTTAAACCTCTCCATTGCACACATCCTATCCCTGAGGAAAGCCTGAAAACTAACTCGAAACATGTCCCTAACCCTTGCCCTTAGTCTGAACCCTACCCTAACCCTATCCATAACCGGTGACACTGTACTCACGTATTGAAGTTGAATTCAAATTTCGGTAGTACCCTAACTTAAACACTCCCCGTAGCACAGAGCCCTTCCCTGATTACAATCAAAACACACAAAACATAACCCTAACCCTAGCCTAAACTTAAACCTAAGCCTAACCCTAGCCGAAACCCTAAACCTAACCCTAACTCTAACTCTAGCCGAAACCCTAACACTAACCATAACCTAACCCTAGGCGAATTCTTAACCCTAAACCTAACCCTAACCCTAGGAGAAACCCGAATCCTAACCCTAACCCTAACCCTAAACCTAAACCTAACTCTAGTCGAAACAGTAACCCTAACAATAATCCTATCCCGAAACCTAATCTGAACACTAACCCTATTCTGAGACACTGCACTCAAACACTGTAGTCATTTTCAAATTTGTAGGGTGCCCTAATTGAGACAATCCAAGTGGCACATATCCCATTCTGAAGCACAAACTTAGCAATAAATGAAACATAAACATAATATTGGCCCTCACTCTTTATGCTATCCCTAACCATAACACTAACTTAAGACATTGTATTCAGATATTGCAGGTGAATTCAAATTTGCATGGATCCCTAGTTTTAACACTCCATATTGAACAAATAACTACCCTGATTACTATATAACAGTAACATGGAACATAACCCTAAGCCTACCGCTAACCCTCACCCTAACCCTAAACCTAGACATAACCATAACGCAAACACTAATCCTTAACCTAACCTAAAGCTTACCCTAACACTAACGCTAATCTCAGACACTGCACTCAAACACAGTAGGAGATTTCAAATTAGTATGGTGCCCAAAATTTAATCCTCCCCAATTGACCTATCCAAATCCGGAGTAAAGCCTGAACACTAACTCGAAACATAACACTAACCCTCGCCATGAGTCTTAACCCTACCCTAACCCTACCCATAACCAGCGACACTGTACAGAGGTATTGCAGTTGAATTCAAAGTCCTGTAGTTCCCTAACTTAAACACTCCCCATAGCACAGATCCCTTCCCTGATTACACTCAAAACACTAACAGGAAACATAACCCTAACCCTAAACTTAACCTAAACCTAAGCATAACCCTAATCCTAACCGTAACTCTAAAACTAGATGACCCTAACCCTAAAACTAAACCTAACCCTAGTCGAAACCATAACCCTAACCCTAACCCTAGGCAAAACCATAACCCTAACACTAACCCTAACCCTAGTCTAAAACAGTAACCCTAAAACTAAACCTAACCCTAGGCAATTCTGTAAGCATAACAATAAACTTATCCCTCTTCAAAACCCTAAACCTAAACCTAAACCTAACCCTAGGAGAAACCCTAACCCTAAAACTAACCCTAACCCTAGTCGAAACACTAACCACAACCCTACCTGAAACAATAACAATAACCCTAAACCTAACCCTAGGAGAAACCCTAAACCTAACCCTAACCCTAGCTGAAACACTAACCCTAACCCTAAACTTAACCCTAGGTGAAACCCTAACCCTAACCCAAAACCTAACCCTAGATGATTCCATAACCCTAACACTAACACCATCTGTCTTCGAAATCCTAAGTCTAAACCTAACCTTAACCCTAGTGAAACCCTAACACTATCCCTAAACCTAAACCTAGGTGAAACCCTAACCCTAACCCTAACCCTAGGAGAAACCCTAACCCTAACATTAGCTGAAACCCTAAACCTAACCCTAACCCTAGCCGAAACACTAGCCCTAACCCTAAACCTAGCCCTAACCATAACCGAAACGCTAATCCTTAACCTAACCCTATAAATTACCCTAACACTAACTCTAATCTGAGACACTACACTCAGACACAGGACTAGATTTCAAATTAGTAGGGTGCCCTAAATTTAAACCTCTCCATTGCATACATCCTATCCCTGAGGAAAGCCTGAACACTAACTGGAAACATGACCCTAACCCTCGCCCTTAGTCTTAACCCTACCCCTAACCCTATCCATAGCCAGCGACATTGTACACAGGTATTGAAGTTGAATTCAAATTTCTGTGGTTCCCTAACTTAAACACTCCCCGTAGCACAGAGCTCTTCCCTGATTACAATCAAAACACACAAAACATAACCCTAACCCTAGCCTAAACCTAAACCTAAGCCTAACCCTAGCCGAAACCCTAAACCTAACACTAACTCTAACTCTAGCCGAAACCCTAACACTAACCATAACCTAACCCTAGGTGAAATCTTAACCCTAAACCTAACCCTAACCCTAGGAGAAACCTGAATCCTAACCCTAACCCTAACCCTAACCTTAAACCTAACTCTAGTCGAAACAGTAACCCTAACAATAATCCTATCCCAAAACCTAATCTGAACACTAACCCTATTCTGAGACACTGCACTCAAACACTGTAGTCATTTTCAAATTTGTAGGGTGCCCTAATTGAGACACTCCAAGTGGCACATATCCCATTCTGAAGCACAAAACTAGCAATGAATGAAACATAACCATATTTGGCCCTCGGCCTTTATGCTATCCCTACCTGTAACCCTAACTTAAGACATTGTATTCAGATATTGCAGGTGAATTCAAATTTGCATGGATCCCTAGTTTTAACACTCCATATTGAACAAATAACTACCCTGATTACTATCTTAACAGTAACATGGAACATAACCCTAAACCTAGCACTAACCCTCACCCTAACCCTAAAGCTAGCCCTAACCATAACCCAAACACTGATCCTTAATCTAACCCCATAGCTTACCCTAATACTAACGCTAATCTGAGACGCTGCACTCAGACACAGTAGGAGATTTCAAATTAGTATGGTGCCCAAAATTTAATCCTCCACATTTGACCTATCCTAACCCTGAGGAAAGCCTGAACACTAACTCAAAACATAACCCTAACCCTCACCATGACTCTTAACCCTACCCTAACCCTATCCACAACCAGTGACACTGTACATAGGTATTGCAGTTGAATTCAAATTCCTGTAGTTCCCTAACTTAAACACTCCCCATAGCACAGATCCCTTCCCTGATTACACTCAAAACACTAACACAAAATATAACCCTAACCCTAAACCTAAAGCAAACCTAAGCATAACCCTAATCCTAAACCTAACTCTAAAACTAGACGACCCTAACCCTAAAACTAAACCTAACCCTACTCGAAACCGTAAACCTAATCCTAACCCTAGGCAAAACCATAACCCTACCCTAAACCTAAACCTAGGTGAAAACCTAACACTAACACTAACACAAAACCTAGGCAAATCCCTAACCCTAACCCTAGGTGAAACCCCAACCCTAACCCTAACCCTAACCCAAGGCAAAACCGTAACCCTAACCCTAACCCTAGCTGAAACCCTAAACCTAACCCTAACCATAGCCGAAACCTTAACCCTAAACCTAACCCTAACCCTAGGTGAATCCCTAACCCTAACCTAACACTAACCCTAGGCAAAAGCATAACCCTAACACTAACCCTAATCATAGTCAAAACCCTAAACTTAAATCTAACCCTAACACTAGCAAAACCCTAACCCTAACCCTACCCTAACCCTAGGCAAAACAGTAACCCAAAAACTAACCCTAAACCTACTCGAATCCATAACCCTAAACTTAGCTGAAACCTTAACCCTAATCCTACCCCTAACCCTGTGTGAAACACTAACCTTAACCCTAAACCTAGGTGAAACAGTTACCCCAGCCCTAACCCTAAACATAAGTGAAAGCGTAACCCTAACCCTAATCTTAGCTGTAACACAAAACCTAACTGTAACCCAGCAGAAACCCTAACACTAACCCTAACACTAACCCTAGGAGAAACCCTAACCCTAAACCTAACCCTAACACTAGTCGAAACACTAACCATAACCCTAGCTGAAACTCTAAACCTAATGCTAACCCTAAACCTAGGAGAAACCCTAACCCTAACCCTAACACTAGCTGTAACACTAAACTTAACCTTAACCCTAGCCAAAACCCTAACTGTAACCCTAAACCAATCCCTAACCATAACCCAAACGGTTAAACCCAAACCCAATCCTTAACCTAACCATATTCCTTACCCTAACACTAACACTAATCTGACACACTGCACTCAGACACATAAGTTGATTTCAAATTAGAATGGTGCCCTAAATTTAAACGTCACCATTGCACATATCCTATCCCATAGGAAAGCTTGAACACTAACTCGAAACATAACCCTAACACTCGGCCAGAGTCGTAAATCTACCCCTAACCCTATGCATATCCTACGACATTGTACACAGGTATTGAAGTTGAATTCAAATTTCTGTGGTTCCCTAACTTAAACACTCCCCATAGCACAGAGTGCTTCACTGATTACAATCAAAACACTAACACGAAACATAACCCTATCCCTAGCCTAATCCTAACACTAAGCCTAAACCTAGCCAAAACCCTATACCTTATCCTAAATCTAAATCTAGCCAAAACCCTAACACTAAACCTCAAACTAACCCTAGGCAAAACCCTAACCCCAACCCTAACCATAACCCTAGGAGAAACCCTAACCATACCCCTAACCCCAGGTGAAAACATAACACTATACCTAACCCTAACCCTAGGCGAAGCCCGAACACTAACCCTACCCCTAAACCTAGGTGAAACCCTATCCCTAACCCTAACCCTAGGAGAAACACTAACTCTAACCCTAACCCTAGCTGGAATCCTAAACCTAACCCTAGCCCTAGCCAAAACCCTAACCCTTAACCTAATCCTAACCCCAGGAGAAACCTTAACCCCAAGCCTAACCCTAACCCTAACCCTAGCTGAAACCCTAAACCTAACCCTAACCCTGCACTAATCCCAAAACTAAACCTAAACCTAACCCTAACTGAAAACCTAACCCTAACCCTAACCCTAAACCTGAGTGAAACCGTAACCCTACAACTAGCCCTAACCCTAGTCTAAAGCCTAACCCTAAAACAAACCCAAACCTTAGGCGAAAACCTAACCCTAACCCTAAACCTAACACTTGCTGAAACCCTAACCCTAACCCTAGGCAAAAACCTAAACCAAAACCTAACCCTCACCCTAGGAGAAACCCTAACTCTAAACCTAAACCTAACCCTGGGAGAAACCCTAACCCTAACCCTAACCTTAAGCCTAACCCTTACCCTAACTTAAACCCTCCCCAAAGCACAGAGCCCTTCCCTGATGACAATCAAAACACTAACACGAAAAATAACCATAACTCTAGCACTAAACCTAACCCTAAACCTAACCCTAGGAGAATCCCTAGACCTAACTCTAAACCTAATCATAGGAGAAACCCTAAATCTAAACCTAAACCTTACCCTAGCTCAAACCCTAACCCTAACCCTAAACCACACCCTAGACGAAACAATAAATCTAACAATAATCCTATCCAGAAACCTAATCCGAACACTAACCCTATTCTGAGACACTGCACTCAAACCCTGTAGTTATTTTCAAATTTGTATGGTGCCCTAAGTGCAACCCTCCAAATGGCACATATCCCATTCTGATGCACAACACTAGCAATGAAGGAAACATAATCATAATATTGGCCCTCACCCTTAACTCTAACCCTAACCGTAACCCTAACGTAAGACATTGTATTCAGATATTGCAGGTGAATTCAAATTTGTATGTATCCCTAATTTTAACACTCCATGTGGCACAGATACCTTCCCTGATTACTTTACCTGATTAGTACCTTAACAGTACCATGGAACATAACCCCAAACCTGGCCTAACACTAACCCTAACCCTAAACCTAGCCCTAACAATGACCCAAACGCTAATCCTTAACCTTATCCTGTCAATTACCCTAACTCTAACCTGAGACACTGCACTCAGACACAGTAGTAGATTTCAAATTAGTAGGGTACCCTAAATTTAAACCTCCCCATCGCACACATCCTACCCCTGAAGAAAGCCTGAACACTAACTAGAAATATAACCCTAACCCTCGGCCAGAGTCGTAACTCTACCCCTAACCCTATCCATAACCGGCGACACTGAGCACAGATTTTGAAGTTGAATTCAAATTTCTGTGTTTCCCTAACTTAAACACTCCCCGTAGCACAGAGCCCTTCCCTGATTACAATCAAAACACTAACATGAAACATAACCCTATCCCTAGCCTAAACCTAACCCTAAGCCTAACCCTAGGCAAAACCCTAAACCTAAACCTAACTCTATCTCTAGCTGAAACCCTAAAACTAAACCTAAACCTAAATCTAGGCGATACCCTAACCCCAACCCTAACCATAAGCCTAGGAGAAACCCTAACCCTAACCCTAACCCTAGGCAAAAATATAACACTAAACCTAACCCTAAACCTAGAGGAAACCATAACACTAACACTAACCCTAAACCTAGGCGAAACCCTAACCCTAACCCTAAACCTAGTCTAAACCCTAACACTAACCCTAACCCTAGGTGAAACCGTAATCCTAACCCAAACCCTAGCTGAAGCCCTAAGCCTAACACTAACCAAAGCCGAAACCTTAAACCTACACCTAACCCTAACCCTAGGGGAAACCCTAACCCTAACTTAACACTAACCCTAGGCAAAACTGTAAGCCTAACACTAACCCTAATGGTAGTTGAAACAGTAACCCTAAGCCTATCCCTAACCCTAGGCAAAACAGTAACCCTAAAACTAAACCTAACCCTAGGCAATTCTGTAACCCTAACACTAAACCTATCCCTCTTCGAAACCCTAAACCTAAACCTAACCCTAACCCTAGGAGAAACCCTAACCCTAAACCTAACCCTAAACCTAGTTGAAACACTAACCAAAACCCTAGCTGAAACCCTTACAATAACCCTAACCCTAAACCTAGGAGGAACCCTAAACCTAACCCTAACCCTAGCTGAAACACTAACCCTCACCATAAACTTAACCCTAGGTGAAACGCTAACCCTAACCCAAAACCTAACCCTAGATGATTCCATAACCCTAACACTAACCCTATCGCTCTTCAAAACCCTAACCCTAAACCTAACCTTCACCCTAGTGAAACCCTAACACTAAGCCTAAACCTAACCCTAGGAAAAACTCTAACCCTAACCCTAACACTAACGCTAATCTGAGACTTTGCACTCAGACACAGAAGTTTATTTCAAATTAGAATGGTGCCCAAAATTTAAACTTCCCTGTTGAACATATCCTATCCCTTAGGAAAGACTGAACACTAACTCAAAACATAACCCTAACCCTCAGCCAGAGTTGTAAACCTACCCCTAACCCTATCCATAACCGGCGGCATTGTACACAGGTATTGAAGTTGAATTCAAATTTCTGTGGTTCCCTAACTTAAACATTCCCCATAGCACAGAGCCCTTCCCGGATTACAATCAAAACACTAACATGAAACATAACCCTATCCCTAGCCTAATCCTAACACTAAGCCTAAACCTAGCCAAAACCCTAAACCTAATCCTAAATCTAAATCTAGCCAAAACCCTAACACTAAACCTCAACCTAACCCTAGGCAAAACCCTAACCCCAACCCTAACCATAACCCTAGAAGAAACCCTAACCATACCCCTAACCCCAGGTGAAAACATAACACTATACCTAACCCTAACCCTAGGCAAAACCATAACACTAACACTAACCCTAAACCTAGGCGAAACCCTAACCCTAACCCTAAACCTAGTCTAAACCCTAACACTAACCCTAACCGTAGGTGAAACTGTGACCCTAACCCAAATCCTAGCTGAAACCCTAAACCTAATACTAACCAAAGCTGAAACCTTAAACCTACACCTAACCCTAACCCTAGGGGAAACCCTAACCCCAACCTAACACTAACCCTAGGCAAAACCATTAGCCTAACACTAACCCTAACGGTAGTCAAAACCCTAAACCTAAGCCTATACCTAACCCTAGGCAAAACAGTAACCCTAAAAGTAAACCTAACCCTAGGAAATTCTGTAACCCTAAAAATAAACCTATCCCTCTTCGAAACCCTAAACCTAAACCTAACCCTAACCCTAGGAGAAACCCTAACCCTAAACCTAACCCTAAACCTAGTCGAAACACTAACCACAACCCTAGCTGAAACCCTAAAAATAACCCTAACCCTAACCCTAGGAGAAACCCTAAACCTAACCCTAACCCTAGCCGAAACACTAACCCTAACCCTAAACTTATCCCTAGGTGAGACCCTAACCCTAACCCAAACCCTAACCCTAGATTATTCCGTTACCCTAACCCTAGCCCTATCCCTCTTTGAAAACCTAACATCAAACCTAACCTTAACACTAGCAAAACCCTAACACTAAACCTAACCCTAAACCTAGTCGAAACACTAACCACAAGCCTAGCTGAAACCCTAAAAATAACCCTAACCCTAACCCTAGGAGAAACCCTAAACCTAACCCTAACCCTAGCCGAAACACTAACCCTAACCCTAAACTTATCCCTAGGTGAGACCCTAACCCTAACCCAAACCCTAACCCTAGATTATTCCGTTACCCTAACCCTAACCCTATCGCTCTTTGAAACCCTAACATTAAACCTAACCTTAACACTAGCAAAACCCTAACACTAACCCTAAACCTAAACCTAGGTGAAATCCTAACCCTAACCCTAACCCTAGGAGAAACCCTAACCCTAAACCTTACCCTAACACTAGTTGAAACACTAACCACAACCCTAGCTGAAACTCTAACCCTACCACTAACCCTAACACTAGGAGAAACCCTAACACTAACACTAGCTGTAACCCTAAACCTAACCCTAACCCTAACGATAGGTGAAACCTTAACCCTAACCGTAACCCTAGGTGTAACCCAAAACCTAACCCTAACCCTAGCCGAAAACCTAACCCAAAACCTAACCCTAACCATAGAAGAAACCCTAACCCTAACACGAACACTAACCCTACCCTAAACCTAGGCGAAACTTTAACCCTTACCCTAACCCTAGGTGAAACTCTAACCCAAATCCTAACCCTAAACCTAGGCAAAACCCTAACCCTAACCCTAACCCTAACCCGAGGGGAAACCCTAACCCTAACCGTAAACCTAACCCTATCTGAAACCCTAACCCTAACCCTAAACCTAACCCTAGCTGAAACAAGAACCCTAACAATAATCCTATCCCAAAACATAATACGAACACTAACCCTATTCTGAGAAACTGCACTCACTGTAGTTATTTTCAAATTTGTATGGTGTCCTAAGTGCAACACTCCAAGTGGCACATATCCCATTCCGAAGCCCAAAACTAACAAGGAATGAAACATAACCAAAATATTAACCCTCACCCTTAACCCTAACCCTAATCGTAACCCTAAATTAAGACATTGAATTCAGATATTGCAGGTGAATTCAAATTTGTATGGTTCCCTATTTTTATACTCCATATTTCACAGATACCTTCCCTGATTACTATCTTAATAGTACCATGGAACATAACACAAAACCTGGCCCTAACCCTAACCCTAAACCTAAACCTAGCCCTAACCATAACCCAAGCGCTAATCCTTAACCTAACCCTGTCAATTACCCTAACTCTAATCTGAGACACTGCACTCACACACAGTAGTATGTTTCAAATTAGTAGGGTACCCTAAATTTAAACCTCCCCTTTGCACATTTCCTATCCATGAGGAAAGCCTGAGCACTACCTCCAAACATAACCCTAACCCTCGGTCAGAGGTGTAACCCTACCCCTAAACCTATCCATAACCGCCAATACTGTACACAGGTATTGAAGTTGAATTCAAATTTCTGTGGTACCCTAACTTAAACACTCCCTGTAGCACAGAGCCCTTCCCTGATTACAATCAAAACTCTAACACAAAACATAACCCTATCCCTAGCCTAAATCTAACCCTAAGCCTAACCCTAGGCAAAACCCTAAACCTAAACCTAACTCTAACTCTAGCTGAATCCCTAACTCTAAACCTAAACCTAAACCTAAACCTAGGTGAAAGCCTAAACCCAATCCTAACCATAACCCTAGATGAAACCCTAACCCTAAGTCTAACCCTAGGCAAAAGCATAACACTAAACTTAACCCTAAACCTAGGTGAAAACATAACACTTAAACTAACCCTAAACCTAGGCGAAACCCTAACCCTAAACCTAACTTTAAACTTAGTCAAAACCCTAACACTAACCCTAAACCTAACCCTAGGTGAAACCGTAACCATAACCGTAACCCTACCTGAAACCCTAAATCTAACACTAACCCAAACCGAAAGCTTAAACGTAACCCTAACCCTAGGTGAAAACCTAACCCTAACCTAACACTAACCCTAGGCAAAACCGTAAGCCTAACACTCACCCTAACTGTAGTTGAAACCCTAACCCTAATCCTAACACTAACCCTAGCAAAACCCTAAACCTAACCCTATCCCTAACCCTAGGCAAAACAGTAACCCTAAAACTAAACCTAACACTAGTCGAATCCATAACCCTAAACTTAGCTGAAAGTCAAAACCTAAACCTAACCCTAACCCTAGGCAAAACCCTAACCCTAAGCCTAACCCTAACCCTAGGCGATACTCTAACCCTAACCCTAAACCTAGGCCAAACCCTAACCCTAACCCTAGATGAAACCCTAACTCTTAACCAAACTGTAACCCTAAGCGAAACATAACCCTAACACTAACCCTAGGCGAAACCCTTACCCTAAACCTAACCCTAAACATAGGTGAAAATGTAACCCTTGCTGAAACCCTAAACTTAAACCTAACCCTAGCTGAAACACTAACCATAACCCTAACCTGAACCCTAGGTGAATCCCTAACCCTAACCCAAACCCTAAACCTAGGCGAAACCATAACCCTAACACTAACCCTAACCCGCTTAGAAACCCTAACCAAAAACCAAACCATAACCCAGCGAAACCCTAATCCTAACCCTAATCCTAACCCTAGGTGAAAACCTAACCCTAGGAGAAACCCTACCCTAATGCTAACACTATCTGCAACACTAAACCTACCCCTAACCCTAGCCAAAACCCTAACCCTAACCCTAACCTTAACCATAGAAGAAAGCCAAACCCTAACCCTAAGCCTAACCCTACACTAAGCCTACCACTAACCTTAACCCTAGGCAAAACTCTAACCCTAACCCTAATCCTATGCAAAACCCTATCCCTAAAACTAACACTAAACCTAGGCAAAAAATTAAACCTAAACCTAACCCTACCCCTAGGCTAAACACTAACCCTAACCCTAAACCTAAACCTAAACCTGACCCTAGGCGAAACCCTAACCCTAAACCTAACCCTAACCCTAGGAGAATCCCTAAACCTAACCCTAAACCTAACCCTAAACGTAACTCTAGGAGAAACCCTAACCCTAACTCTAACTCTAACCCTAGGAGGAAAACTAAACCTAACCCTAACCCTAACCCTACCTGAAACCCTAAAACTAACCCCAAACCTAACCCTAACAGAAACAATCACCCGAACAATAATCCTATCCTGAAACCTAATCCAAATATTAACCCCATTCTGAGACACTGCACTCAAACACTGTAGTAATTTTCAACTTTCTATGGTGCCCTAAGTGCAACCTTCCAAGTGGCACATATCCCATTCCGAAGCACCACCCTAACAATGAATGAAACATAAACATAATATTGTCCCTCACCCTTAACCCAGGTGGGCTGGAATTTAGCTCAGTGGGTAGAGCTCTGAGCCGCAGTCTCTGAGGCCCCGAGTTCAATTCCCAGCACCACAAAAATGGGAGAAGGGCCTGGCAATCCACTCCCAAGGCAATCCCGAAGCACTCAGCCATTGAAAACCCTATGAGGGTCGCTATGAGTCGGATACCGACTCGACGGCACCTAACAAAAACAACAAAACCGTAACCCTAACTTAGGACATTGTATTCAGATATTGCAGGTGAATTCACTTTGGTATGGTTTCCTAGTTTTAATACTCCATATTGCACAGATACCTTCCCTGATTACTATCTTAACAGTACCATGGAACATAAATGTAAACCTAGCCCTAACCCTAACCCTAACCCTAAACCTATCCCTAACCCTAACCCAAATGCTAATCCTTAACCTAACCCTTTCCCTAACCCTAACACTAACTCTAATCTGAGACACTGCACTCAGACACAGCAGTAGATTACAAATTATTAGGTTGCCCTAAATTTAAACTTATGCATTGCCCATATCCTGTCCCTGAGGAAAGCGTGAACACTAACTGGAAATATAACACTAACCCTCACCCTTAGTCTTAACAGTACCCCTAACCCTATCCATAACCGGTGACACAGTACACAGGTATTGAAGTTGAATTCAAATTTCTGTGGTTCACTAACTTAAACACTCCCTGTAGCACAGAGCCCTTCCCTGATTAAAATCAAAATACTAAAACAAAACATAACCCTCACCCTAGGCTTAAAACAAACCCTAAGCCTAACCCTAGCCGAAACCCTAGCGCTAACTCTAGGCGAAACCCTAACCCTAATCCTAATCCTACCTGTAATCCTAAACTTAAAACTAAGCCTAGACTAAACCCTCACCCAAACCCTAGGAGAAACCCTAAACCTAACCCTAAATCTAAATCTAAGCCTAGGTTTAACCCTAAAGCTAAACCTAACCCTAAACCTAGGTGAAACCCTATACCTAATCCTAACATTAAACTTAGGTGAAACCCTAACCCTAAACCCTAACCCTAAACCAAGGAGAAAACCTAACACTAACCCTGACCTTAACCTTATATTAAACCCTAAACCTAACCCTAAACCTAACCCTAGCCGAAACAATAAAGCGAAAAATAATCCTATCCTGAAAACTAATCCGAACACTAACCCCATCCTGAGACACTGCACTCAAATACTGTAGTTATTTTCAACTTTGTTTGGAGCCCTAAATCCAACACTCCAACTGGCACATATCCCATTCCGAAGCCCAACCCTAGCAATGAATGAAACATAACGATAATATTGGCCCTCACCTTTAGCCTTTACCCTAACCTTAACCCTAACTTAAGATATTGTATTAAGAAATTGCAGGTGAATTCAAATTTGTATGGTTCCCTAAATTTAACACACCCTATTGCACAGATACCTAACCTGATTGCTATCTTAACAGTACCATGGAACATAACCATAACCCTAGCCCTCACCATAACCCAAATGCTAATCCTTAACCTAACCTTATCCCTTACCCTAACACTAAAATTATCTGAGACACTGCACTCAGACAGGTTAGTAGCTTTCAAATTAGTATGTGGCCCTAAATTTAAACCTCCCCATTGCACATATCCTATCCCTGAATAAAGGCTGAACACTGACTCAAAACCTAACCCTAAACCTCGCCCTTCGTCATTCCCCTACCCCTAACCTTATCCATACCCTGCGAAGCTGTACACAGGTATTGCATTTGAATTCAAATTTCTGTGGTTCCCTAACTTAAACAATCCCCGTAATACAGAGCCCTTCCCTGATTACAATGAAAACAGTAACACGAAACTTAAACTTAAACCTAGCCCTAAACCTAACCCTATGCCTAACCCTAGGCAAAACCCTAACCCTAACCCTAATCCTAACCCTAGGCGAAAACGTAACCATAACACTAACTCTAACCCTAGCCGATAACCTACCCATAGCACAAGGCGAAACCCTAACCCTGACCCTAGATACTCTAACCCTATCCTTCACCCTATCCCTAACCCTAGATACATGAACCCTATCCCTAACCCTAAATCTAGGTGAAAACCTAACCCTAACACTAAATCTAACCCGAGACAAAACAATAACCCTAACCCTAATACTAGCTGAAACCATAAAACTAATCCTAACCCTAGGCAAAACCCTATTCCTAAACCGAAACCTAACTCTATGCTAAACCATAACCCTAACCCTAACCCTAGTTGCAGCCCTAAGGCTAAACCAAAGCATAGGTGAAACCCTAACGGTAACCCTAACCCTAACCCTAGGCAAAACCTAACCCTAAACTTAATGCTAACCGTAGCCGAAACCCAAACCCTAAACCTATGCGAAACCCTAACACTAACCCGAAAAATAACCCTAGGCGAAACCCTAACCGTAACCCTAACCCAGGAGAAAAACTAAATCTAACCCTAACCTTAACCCTACCTGAAACTCTAAAGCCAACCGTACACCTAAACCTAGCCAAAACAATAACCTGAACAATAATCCTATCCTGAAAACTAATCCTAACATTAACTCCATTCTGAGACACTGCACTCAAACACTGTAGTTATTTTCAAATCTGTTTGGTGCCCTAAGTCCAACACTCCAACTGGCACATATCCCATTCAGAAGCCCAACCCTATCCATGAATGAAACATAATGATAAAATTGGCCTTCACCCATAACGTTAAACCTAACCGTAACCCTAACCTAAGACATTGTATTAAGATATTGCAGGTGAATTCAAATTTGTATGGTTCCGTAAATTTAACAATCCCTATTGCACAGATACCTACCATGATTACTATCTTAACAGTACCATGGAACATAACCCTAAACCTAGCCCTAACCATAACCCAAACTCTAATCCTTAACCTAACCCTATCACTTACCCTAACACTAACGCTAATTTGAGACACTTCATTCAGACAGATTAGTAGATTTCAAATTAGTATGGTGCCCTAAATTTAAACCTCCCTGTTGCACATATCGCATCCCTGAAGAATGGCTGAACACTAACTCGAAACCTAACCCTAAACCTCGCCCTTAGTCTTACAACTACCCCTAAACCTATCCATACCTGTGATGCTGTACACAGGTATTGCAATTGAATTCAAATTTCTGTGGTTCCCTAACTTAAACAATCCCCATAACACAGAGCCATTCCCAGATTACAATCAAAACAGTAAGACGAAACTGAAACTTAAACATAGCCCTAAAGCTAACCCTATGCCTAACCCTAGCCAAAACCCTAACCCTAACAGTAAACCTAACCCTATGCAAAACCGTAACCCTAACCCTAACTCTAACCCTACCCGAAAACCTATACATAGCGTAAGGAGAATCCCTAAACCTAATCCTAACCCAAACCGTAGACACTCTAACCCTATCCTTAACCCTACACCTAACCCTAGATACACTAACACTATCCCTAAACCTAAATTAAGTGAAAACTTTACAATAAACCTAACCCTAACCCTAGGGGAAACAGTAACACTAACTCCAATACTAGCTGAAACCATAAAACTTAATGCTAGCCAAAACACTAACCCTAAACCTAAACCTAATTCTACGCAAAAGCATAACCCTAAACCTAACCCTAGCTGTAGCCCTAAAGCTAAACCAAACCATAGGTGAAACCCTAATGCTAACCCTAACACTAAACCTAGGTAAAACCCTAAACCTAAACCTAACCCTAACCCTAGCCGGAACCCTGACCCTAAACCTAGGCAAAACCCTACCCTAAACTTAATCCTAACTCTAAGAGAAAAACTAAACCTAACCCTAACTCTAACCCTACCTGAAAACCTAACCCCAACCCTAAACCGAAACCTAACCAAAACAATAACCCGAACGATAATCATATCCTGAAAATTAATCCGAACACTAACCACATTCTGAGACAGTGCACTCAAACAATGTAGTTATTTTCAAATATGTATGGTGCCCTAAGTGCAAACTTCCAAGTGGCACATATCCCATTCTGAAGCAAAACCCTAGCAATGAATGAAACATAACCATACTATTGGCCCACACCGTGAAGCATAACCCTAACCATAACCCTAATTTAAGACATTGTATTCAGATATTGCAGGTGAATTCAAATTTGTATGTCTCCCTAGTGTTAAAGCTCCATATTGCACAGATACCTACCCTGATTACTATCTTAACAGTACCATGCCCTAATCCTAGCCCTAATCCTAAACCTAATGCTACACCTAACCCTAACCATGACCCAAATGCTAATCCTTAACCTAACCCTATCATTTACCCTAACACTAACGTTAATCTGAGATGCTGCACTGAAAGTAGTAGAATACAAATTACTATGGTGCCCTAAATTTAAACCTCCCCATTGCACATACCCTATCCCTGAGGAAACCCTGAACACTAACTCAAAACATAACCCTAACCCTCGCAATTAGTCTTAACCCTACCATTAACCCTATCCATAACCGGCGACATTGTACACAGGTACTGAAGTTGAACTCAAATTTCTGTGGTTCTCTAGCTTAAACACTCACCAAAGCACAGAGCCCTTCCCTGATTACAATCAAAACACTAACACCAAACATAACCCTAACTGTAGCCTAAACCTAACTCTAAGCCTATCCCTAGCTGAAAACCTAACCCTAATCCTAACTCTAACCCTAGCCGAAACACTAACTGTAATGCTACACCTAACCCTAGGAGAAAACCTAACCCCAACCCTAACCCTAACCCTAGGAGAAACCATAACCATAAATCTAACCCTTACCCTAAACTGAACCCTAAGCCTAAGCCTAACCCTAATTTAAACACTCCCCATAGCACAGACCCTTCCTTGATTACAATCAAAACACTAACACGAAACATAACCCTAACCGTAGCCCTAAACTTAAACCTAAGCCTACCCCTAGCCAAAACCCTAACCCTAGCACTAACTCTAACCCTAGCCGAAACCCTAACACTAAATCTAAATCTAAACCTAGGCGAAACCCTAAACCTAATCCTAAACCTAAAACTAGGCAAAACAATAACTTTAAACCTAACCCTAAACCTAGGGGAAACGCTAAACATAAACCTAACCCTAACCCAAAGTGAAACCCTAACCCTAACCCTAAACCTAACCCTAGCCGAAACAGTAACCCTAACAAAAATCCTATCCCAAAACCTAATCCAAACACTCACCCTATTCTGAGACACTGCACTCAAACCCTGTAGTTATTTTCAAATACATTTGTTGCCCTAAGTCCAACAGTCCAACTGGCACATATCCCATTCCGAAGCCCAACCCTAGCAAGGAATGAAACATAACAATAATATTGGCCCTCACCCCTAACATTAACCCTAACTGTAACCCTAACTTAAGACATTGTATTAAGATATTGCAGGTGAATTCAAATTTGTATGGTTCCATAAATTTAACACCCCCTATAGCACAGATACATAACTTGATTACTATCTTAACAGTACCATGGAACATAACCCTAAACCTAGCCCTAACCATAACCCAAACGCTAATCCTTAACCTAACCCTATCCCTTACCCTAACACCAATGATAATCTGAGACACTACACTCAGACAGATTAGTACATTTCAAATTAGTATGTTGTTGTTGTTGTTAGGTGCTGTTGAGTCGGCATCCAACTCATAGCGACCCTCGTAGGGTTTTCAATGGCTGAGTGCTTCGGGATTGCCTTGGGAGTTGATTGCCAGGTCCTTCTCCCATTTTTGCGGTGCTGGGAATTGAACTCTGGGCCTCAGAGACTGCAGCGCAGCGCTCTACCCACTGAGCTAAATCCCAGCCCCATCAAATTAGTATGGTGCCCTAAATTTAAACCTCCCCATAGCACATATCCTATCTCTGAAGAAAGACTGAACACGAACTTGAAACCTAACTCTAACCCTCGCCCTTAGTCTTACCCCTACCCCTAAACTTATCCACAACCAGCGATGCTGTACACAGGTATTGCAGCTGAATTCAAATTTCTGTGGTCCCCTAAATTAAACAATCCCTGTAACACAGAGCCCTTCCCTGATTACAATCAAAAGAGTAAAACGAAACTTAAACTTAGCCCTAAACCTAACCCTATGCCTAACCGTAGCCAAAACCCTAAACCTAACCCTAACCCTAACCCTAAGTGAAACCGTAACCCTAACCCTAACTCCAACCCTAGCTGAAAACCTATCCGCAGCGCTAGGCGAAACCCTAAAACTAACCATAACCCTATCACTACATACTCTAACCCTATCCTTAACCCTAACCCTACCCCTAGATACAATAACCCTATCACTAACCCTAAACCTAGGTGAAAACCTAACCCTAACCCTAACCCTAACCCTTGGCGAAACATTAACCCTAACCGTAATACTAGCTGAAACCATAGAACTAACCCTAACCCTAGCCAAAACCCTAACCCTAAACCTAAACCAAACTATACACTAAACCATAACCATAACCCTAACCCTAGATGGAGCCCTAAAGCTAAACCAAACCATAGGTGAAACCCTAACCCTAAACCTAAATCTAACCTTAGGAGAAAATCTAAACCGAACCCTAACCCTAAACCTACCTGAAACCCTAACCCCAACCCTAAACCTAACCCTAACCAAAACAATAACCCGAACAATAAATCTGTCCTGAAAACTAATCCGAACACTAAGCCCATTCAGAGACACGGCACTCAAACACTGTAGTTATTTTCAAATTTGTTTGGTGTCATAAGTCCAACACTCCAACCGGCGCATGTCCCATTCCAAAGCCCAAACCTAGCAATGAATGAAACATAATGATAATATTGTCCCTCACCCTTAACCTTAACCCTAACCGTAACCCTAACTTAAGACATTGTATTAAGATATTGAAGGTGAATTCAAATTTGTATGGTTCCCTAAATTTAACACTCCCTATTGCACAGATACCTAACCTGATAACAATCTTAACAGTACCATGGAACATAACCCTAACCCTAGCCCTAACCATAAACAAAAAGTTAATCCTTAACCTAACCCTATGCCTTACACTAACACTACCGCCAATCTGAGACACTGCAATCAGACAGGTTAGTAGATTTCAAACTAGTATGGTGCACTGAATTTAAACCTCCCCGTTGCACATACCCTATCCCTGAAGAAAGGCTGAACACTAACTAGAAACCTAACCCTAAACCTCGCCCTTAGTCTTACCCCTAACCCTAACCCTATCCATACCCTGCGACGCTGTACACAGGTATTGCAGTTAAATTCAAATTTCTGTGGTTCCCTAATGTAAACAATCCCCGTAACACAGAGCCCTTCCAGGATTACAATCAAAACAGTAACACGAAACTTAAACATAAACCTAGAGCTAAACCTAACACTTTGCCTAACCCTAGCCAAAACCCTAAAGCTAACCATAGGCGAAACCGTAACCCTAACCCTAACTCTAATCCTAGCCGGAAACCTATCCGTAGCACAAGGTGAAACTCTAAAACTAACCCTAACCCTAAGCCTAGATACTTTAACCCTATCCTTAACCCTAACCCTAACCTAGATACACTAACCCTATCCCTAACCTTAAACCTAGGTGAAAACCTAACCCTAAACCTAACCCTAACCCTAGGCGAAACAGTAACCATACCGTAATACTAGCTGAAACCATAAAACTACGTAACCCTAGCCAAAACCCTAAACCTAAACCTAAACCTAACCCTATGCTAAACCGTAACCCTAACCCTAACCTTAGCTGTAGCCCTAAAGCTAAAGCAAATCATAGGTGAAACCCTAACACTAACCCTAACCCTAACTCTAGCTGAAACCCTAACCCTAAACCTAGGCAAAACCCTAACCCTAACCCAAAACCTAACCCTAGGCCAAAACCTAACCCTAACCCTAACCCTCCGAGATAACCCAAACCTATCCCTAAACCTAACCTCTCCTGAAACCCTAACCCCAACCCTAAACTTAACCCTAAGCAAAACAATAACCCGAACAATAATCCTATCCTGAAAACTAATCCGAGTACTAACCCCATTCTGAGACACTGCACTCAAACACTGTAGTTATTTTCAAATCTGTTTGGTGCCCTAAGAGCAAACCTCCAAATGGCACATATCCCATTCCGAAGCAAAACCCTAGCAATCAATGAAACATAACAATACTATTGGCCCACACCATTAACCATAACACTAACCATAACCCTAATTTAAGACATTGTATTCAGATATTGCAGGTGAATTCAAATTGGTATGGTTCCCTAATTTTAACACTCCATATTGCACAGACTACTACCCTGAATCCTATCTTAACAGTACCATGGAACATAACCCTAAACCTAGCCCTAACGTAAACCTAACCCTAAACATAGCCCTAACCATAACCCAAACACCTATCCTTAACCAAAACCTATCAATTACCCCAGCACTGATGCTAATCTGAGAAGCTTCATTCAGACACAGTAGTAGAATACAAATTAGTATGGTGCCCTAAATTTAAACCTCAATGTTGCACATATCCTATCCCTGAGGAAACACTGACCACTAACTCAAAACTTAACCCTAACCCTCGCCCTTAGTCTCAACCCTACCCCAAACGCTATCCATAAATGGCAACACTGTATACAGGTATTGAAGTTAAATTCAAATTCCTGTGGTTCCCTAGCTTAAACAATCCCCGTAGAACAGAGCTCTTCCCGGGTTACATTCAAAACACTAACACGAAACATAACCCTAACCATAGCCTAAACCTAAACCTAAGCCTATCCCTAGCCGAAACACTAACACTATTCCTAACTCTAACCGTAGTCGAAACCCTAACCCTAACCCTACACCAAACCCTAGGCAAAAACCTAACCCCAAACCTAACCTAACCCTAGGAGAAACCCTAACCATAAATCTAACCCTTACCCTAAAATTAACCCTAAGCTTAACCATAACTTAAACACACCATGTATCACAGAGCACTTCGCTGATTACAATCAAAAGACTAACACGAAACATAACCCTAAACATAGCCGTAAACGTAAACCTAAGACTAACCATAGCCAAAAACCTAACCCTAAACCTAACTCTATCCCTAGCCAAAACCCTAACCCTAAACCTAAATCTAACCCTAGGTCAAACCCTAATCCTAATCCTAAACTTAACCCTAGGCGAAACCCTAAATATAAACCTAACCCAAACCCAAGGTTAAACCCTAACCCTAAACCTAACCCTAGCCGAAACAATAACCTTAACAATAATCCTATCTTGAAACCTAATCTGAACCCTAACCCTATTCTGAGACACTGCATTCAAACCCTATAGTTATTTCAAATTTGTTTGGTGCCCTAAGTCCAATACACTAACTGGAACATATCCCAATCCGAAGCCCAACCCTAGCAATGAATGAAACATAACTATAATATTGGCCCTCACCCTAAACCATAACCCTAACCGTAACCCTAACTTAAAACATTGAACTAAGATATTGCAGGTGAATTCATATTTGTATGGTTCCCTAAATTTAACACTCGCTATTGCACAGATACATAACCTGATTTTTATCTTAACAGTACCATGGAACATAACCCTAAATCTAGCCCTAAGCATAACCCAAATGCTAAACCTTAACCTAACCCTATCCCTTCCCCTAACACTAATGCTAATCTGATACACTGAAATCAGACAGGTTAGTAGATTTCAAATTAGTATGGTGCCCTAAATTTAAACCTCCCCGTTGCACATATTTATCCCTGAAGAAAGGCTGAACCCTAACTCGAAACCTAACACTAACCCTCGCCCTTAGTCTTACCTATAAAACTAACCCTATCCATAAACTGCAACACCGTACACAGGTAATGCAGTTGAATTCAAGTTTCTGTGGTTCCCTAACTTAAATAATTCCCATAACACAGTGCCCTTCCCTGATTACAATCAAAACAGTACCACGAAACGTAAACTTAAATCTAGCCCTAAACCTAACACTATGCCTAACCATAGACAAAACACTAACCGTAAAGCTAAACCTAATCCTAGGAAAAACCGTAACCCTCACCCTAACTCTAACCCTAGCCAAAAACCTATCTGTAGCACAAGGCAAAACCCTATACCTAACCATAACCCTAACCCTAGATACTCTAACCCTATCCTTAACCCTAACCCTAACCCTACATTCACTAACCCTATCCCTAACTCTAAACCTAGGTGAAAACCTATTCCTAACCCTTACCCTAACCCTAGGCGAAACAGCAACACTCACCTTAATAATAGCTGAAACCATAAAACTAACTCTCACCCCAGCGAAAAACCTAACCCTAACCCTAAACCTAACTCTACGCTGAACCCTAACCCTAACACTAACCCTAGCAGTAGCCCTAAAGGTAAACCAAACCATAGGTGAAACCCTATCACTAACCCTAACCCTAACGCTAGGCAAAATCTTAACCCTAAACCTAACCCTAACCCAAGCCGAAACCCTAACCCTAAACCTAGGCAAAACGCTAACCCTAACCCTAAACCTAACCCTACGTGAAACACTAACCATAACCCTAACCCTAACCCTAGGAGAAAAACTAAACCTAACCCTAACTCTAACCCTACCTGAAACCCTAACCCCAACCCTAAACCTAACACTAACAAAAACAATAACCCAAACAATAATCCTATCCTGAAAACTAATCTGATCACTAACCCCATTCTGAGACACTGCACTCAAACACTGTAGTTATTTTCAAATTTGGATGGTGCCCTAAGTGCAAACCTCCAAGTGGCACATATCCCATTCCAAAGCAAAGCCCTAGCAAAGAATGAAACATAACCATACTATTGGCCCACACCATCAACCCTAACCCTAACCAAAACCCTAATTTAAGACATGGTATTCAGATATTGCAGGTGAATTCAAATTTGTATGATTCCCTAATTTTAACACTCCATATTGCACACATTCCTACCTTGATTACTACTGTAACAGTACCATGGAACATAACCCTGAACATAGCCCTAATTCTAACCCTAACCCTAAACCTAGACCTAACCATAACCCAAACACTAATCCTTAACCTAAGCCTATCACTTACCCTAACACTGATGGTAATCAGAGACACTGCACTCAGACACAGTTGTTGTTGTTGTTGTTGTTAGGTGCTGTTGAGTCGGTATCCGACTCATAGTGACCCTCAAAGAGTTTTCAATGGCTGATTGTTTCGGGAATGCATTGGGAGTGGATTGCCAGGTCCTTCTCCCATTTTTGCGGTGCTGGAAAATGAACTCGGGACCTCAGAGACTGCAGCGCAGCGCTCTACCAACTGAGCTAAATCCCAGCCCACAGTAGAAGATTTCAAATTCATATGGTGCCCTAAATTTAAACCTCCCCGTTGCACATATCCTATCCCCGAGGAAAGCCTGAACACTAACTCAAAACATAACCCTAACCCACGCCCTAAGTCTTAACCACACCCCTCACCCTATCCAAAAAAGGGGACACTGTACACAGGTATTGAAGTTAAATTCAAATTCCTGTGGTTCCTTAGCTTAAACACTCCCCGTCGCACAGAGCCCTTCCCTGATTACAATCAAAACACTAACACCAAACATTACCCTAACTGTAGACTAAACCTAACACTAAGCCTATCCCTAGCCAAAACCCTAATCCAAATCCTAACTCTAACCCTATCCGAAACCCTAATCCTAACGCTACACCTAACCCTAGGCGAAAACCTAACCCCAACCCTAACCCTAACCCTAGGAGAAACCATAACTGTAAATCTAACCCTTACTCTAAACTGAAATCTTAGCCTAACCATAACTGAAACACTCCCCATACCACAGAGCCCTTCCCTGATTACAATCAAAACAATAACAAGAAACATAACCCTAACCATAGCCCTAAACTTAAACCTAAGCCTAACCCTAGCCAAAACCCTACCCCTATACCTAACTCTAACCCTAGCCGAAACCTTAACCCTAAATCTAAATCTAAACCCAGGTGAAACCCTAACCCTAATCCTAAGCCTAAACCTAGGCAAAACAATAACTCTAAACCTAACCCTAACCCTAGGTGAAACGCTAAACATAAACCTAACCCTAACCCAAGTTGAAACCCTAATCCTAACCCTAAACATAACCATAGCTGAAACAATAACCCGAACAATAATCCTACCCCGAAACCTAATCCGAACACTAACCCTATTCAGAGACTCTGCACTCAAACATTGTACTTATTTTCAAATTTGTTTGGTGCCCTTCGTGCAACCCTCCAAGTGGCACATATCCCATTCCGAAGCCCAACATGAGCAATGAATGAAGCATAACGATAATATTGGCCCTTACCCTTAACCTTAACCCTAACCAGAACCCTAATTTAAGACATTGTATTAAGATATTGCAGGTGAATTCAAATGTGTATGGTTCCCTAATTTTAACACTCCCTATTGCACAGATACCTAACCTGATTACTATCTTAACAATACCATGGAACATAACCTAACCCTAGCCCTAACCATAAACAAAAAGTTAATCCTTAACCTAACCCTATGCCTTACACTAACACTGCTGCTAATCTGAGACACTGCACTCAGACAGGTTGGTAGGTTTCAAATTAGTATGGTGCCCTAAATATAAACCTCCCTGTTGCACAAATCCTATCCCTGAAGAAAGGCTGAACACTAACTAGAAACCTAACCCTAAACCTCACCCTTAGTCTTACCCCAACCCTAACCCTATCCATACCCTGCGACGCTGTACACAGGTATTGCAGTTAAATTCAAATTTCTGTGGTTCCCTAACGTAAACAATCCCCGTAACACAGAGCCCTTCCAGGATTACAATCAAAACAGTAACACAAAACTTAAACATAAACCTAGAGCTAAACCTAACACTTTGCCTAACCCTAGCCGAAACTCTAAAGCTAACCATAGGCGAAACCGTAACCCTAACCCTAACTCTAAACCTAGCCAAAAACCTATCTGTAGCTCAAGGTGAAACTGTAAAACTAACCCTAACCCTAAGCCTAGATACTCTAACCCTATCTTTAACCCTAACCATAACCCTAGATACAATAACCCTATCCCTAACCCTAAACCTGGGTGAAAACCTAACCCCAACCCTGACCCTAACCCTAGGCAAAACATTAACCCTAATGGTAATACTAGCTGAAACCATAAAACTAACCCTAACCCTAGCCAAAACCCTGGCCCTAAACCTAAACCTAACTATACACTAAACCATAACCCTAACCCTAACACTAGATGGAGCCCTAAAGCTAAACCAAACCCTAGCCAAAACCCTAACCCTAACTATAAACCTAACCTTAGGCGAATCCATAACCCTAACCCAAAGTCTAACCCTAGAGGAAAACCTATCTGTAGCGCAAGGCAAAATTCTAACCCTAACCCTACACACTCTATCCTTATCCTTAACCCTAACCCTAACCCTAGATACACGAACCCTATCCCTAACCCTAAACCTAGGTGAAAACCTAACCCTAAACCTAACCCTAAACCTAGACGAAACAGTAACCATAACCATAATACTAGCTGAAACCATAAAACTACCTAACCCTAGCCAAAAGGCTAACCCTAAACCTAAACCTAACCCTACGCTAAACCATAACCCAAACCCTAACCTGACCTGTAGCCCTAAAGCTAAAGCAAACCATAGGTGAAACCCTAACATTAACGTAACCCTAACCCTAGGCCAAACCCTAACCCTAAACCTAATGCTAACTCTAGCCGAAACCCTAACCCTAAACCTAGGCAAAAACCTAACCCTAGGCCAAAACCTAACCCTAACCTTAACCCTAACCCTAGGAGATAACCCAAACCTACCCCTAAACCTCACCACTCCTGAAACCCTAAACCCAACCCTAAACCTAACCCTAACCAAAACAATAACCCAAACAATAATCCTATCCTGAAAACTAATCCGAGCACTAACCCCATTCTGAGACACTGCACTCAAACACTGTAGTTATTTTCAAATCTGTTTGGTGCCCTAAGTCCAACACTCCAACTGGCACATATCCCATTCAGAAGCCCAACCATAGCAATGAATGAAACATAATGATAAAATTGGCCTTCACCCATAATGTTAAACCTAACCGTAACCCTAACTTAAGACGTAATCAGATATTGCAGGTGAATTCAAATTGGTATGGTTCCCTAATTTTAATGCTCCATATTGCATAGACACCTACCCTGATTACTATCTTAACAGTACCATGGAACATAACCCTAAACCTAGCCCTAACGTAAGCCTAACCCTAAACCTAGCACTAACCATAACCCAAACGCCTATCCTTAACTAAACCTATCAATTACCCCAGCACTGATGCTAATCTGAGATGCTGCACTCAGACACAGTAGTAGAATTCAAATTAGTATGGTGCCCTAAATTTAAACCTCAATGTTGCACATATCCTAACCCCGAGGAAAGCCTGAACACTAACTCAAAACATAACCCTACCACTCGCCCTTAGTCTCGACACTACCCCTAACCTACATAAATGGTGACACTGTATACAGGTATTGAAGTTAAATTCAAATTCCTGTGGTTCCTTGGCTTAAACAATCCCCATAGAAGAGAGCCCTTCCCTGATTACAATCAAAACACTAACACCAAACATTACCCTAACCGTAGCCTAAAACTAACCCTAAGCCTATGCCTAGCTGAAACCCTAACCCTAATCCTAATTCTAAACCTAGCCGAAACCATAACCCTAACCCTACACCTAACCCTATGTGAAAACCTAACCCCAACCCTAACCATAACCCTAGGAGAAACCCTGACCGTATATCTATCCCTTACCCTAAACTGAACCCTAAGCCTAAACATAACATAAACCCTCCCCATAGCACATAGCTCTTCCCTGATTACAATTAAAACACTAAAACGAAACATAACCGTAACCATAGACCTAAACTTAAACCTAAGCCTAACCCTAGAGGAAACCCTAATCCTAACTCTAACCCTAGCCGAAACCCTAACCCTAAACCTAAATCTAACCCTAGGCGAAACCCTAACCCTAATCCTAAGCCTAAACCTAGGTGAAAGAATAAATCTAAACCTAACCCTAACCCTAGGCGAAACCCTAAACATAAACCTAACCCTAAGCCAAGGTGAAACCCTAACCCTAACCCTAAATCCTACCCTAGCCGAAACAATAACCCTAACAATAATCCTATCCCAAAACCTAATCCAAACACGAACCCTATTCTGAGACACTGCACTCAAAAATTGTAGTTATTTTCAAATTTGTTTGTTGTCCTAAGTCAAAAATCCAACTGGCACATACCCCATTCTGAAGCCCAATCGTAGCAATGATTGAAACATAACGATAATATTGGCCCTCACCTTTAACCTTAACCCTAACCATTACCCTAACTTAAGACATTGTATTAAAATATTGCAGGTGAATTCAAATTTTTATGGTTCCCTAATTTTAACACTCACTATTGCACTGATAAATAACCTGATTACAATCTGATCTGCACAATGGAACATAACCCTATACCTAGCCCTAACCATAACCCAAAAGCAGATCCTTAACCTAACCCTATCCCTTACCCTAACACTAACGCAAATCTGAGTCACTGCAATCAGACAGATTAGTAGATTTCAAATTAGTATGGTGCCCTAAATTTAAACATCCCCGTTGCACATATCCTATCCCTAAAGAAAGGCTGAACTCTAACTCGAAACCTAACACTAACCCTCGCCCTTATTCTTACCCATACCACTAACCCTATCCATAACCTGCGACACTGTACACAGGTAAGGCAGTTGAATTCAAATTTCTGTTGTTCCCTAACTTAAACAAAACCCATAACACAGGGCCCTTCGCTGATTACAATCAAAACAGTGCGATGAAACTTAAACTTAAACCTAGCCCTAAACCTAATCCTAGACAAAACCCTAAAACTAAACCTAAACCTAATCCTAGGCAAAACCGTAACCCTAACCATATCACAAACCCTAGCCGAAAACCTATTCATAGCACAAGGCGAAACCCTATACCTAACCAAAACCCTAATCCTAGATACTCTAACCCCATCCTTAACACTAACCCTAACCCTAGATTCACTAACGCTATCCCTAACCCTGACCCTAGGTGAAAACCTAACCGTAAACCTAACCCTAACCCTAGGTGAAATAGTAATGATAACCATAATACTAGCTGAAACCATAAAATTAACCCTAACCCTAGCCAAAACCTTAACCCTAACCCTAAACATAACTCTACGCTAAACCATAACCCTAACCCTGACCCTAGCTGTAGCCCTAAAGCTAAACCAAACCATAGGTGAAACCCTAATGCTAACCCTAACCCTAATGCTAGGCGAAACCCTAATCCTAAACCTAACCTTAACCCGAGCCGAAACCCTAACCCTAAACCTAGGCAAAACGCTAACCCTAACCCTAAACCTAACCCCACGTGAAACACTAACCATAACCCTAACCCTAACCCTAGGAGAAAAACTAAACCTAACCCTAACTCTAACCCTACCTGAAACCCTAACCCCAACCCTATACCTATCACTAACAAAAACAATAACCCGAACAATAATCCTATCCTGAAAACTAATCCAAACACTAACCGCATTCTGAGACACTGCACTCAAACACTCTAGTTATTTTCAAATTTAGATGGTGCCCTAAGTGCAAACCTCCAAGTGGCACATATCCAATTCTGAAGCAAAACTCTAGCAATGAATGAAACATAACCATAATATTGGCCCACACCATTAAACCTAACCTTAACCAAAACCCTAACTTAAGACATTGTATTCAGATATTGCAGGTGAATTCAAATTTGTATGATTCCCTAATTTTAACACTCCATATTCCACAGATTCCTACCCTGACTACTATCGTAAGAGTAACATGGAACATAACCCTGAACATAGCCCTAATCCTATCCCTAACCCTAAACCTAGACCTAACCATAACCCAAAGGCTAATCCTTAACCTAACCCTATCAATTACCCTAAGAGTGATGATAATCTGAGGCGCTGCACTCAGACACAGTAGTAGATTTCAAATTCGTATGGTGCCCTAAATTTAAACCTCACAGTTGCACATGTCCTATCTGTGAGGAAAGCCTGAACACTAACTCAAAACATAACCCTAACCCACGCCCATAGTCTTAACCCCACCCCTAAACCTATCCATCAATGGCGACACTGTACACAGGTATTGAAGTTAAATACAAATTCCTGTGGTTCCCTAGCTTAAACACTCCCTGTCGCACAGAGCCCTTCCCTGATTACAATCAAAACAGTAACACCAATCATAATCCTAACCGTAGCCTAAACCTAACCCTAAGCCTATCCCTAGCCGAAACCCTAACCCTAATCCTAACTCTAACCCTAGCCGATACCCTAACTCAAATGCTACATATAAGCCTAAGTGAAAACCTAACCCTAACCCTAGGAGAAACCATAACAGTAAATCTAACCCTTTCCCTAAATTGAACCCTAAGCCTAACCGTAACTTAAACACTCCCCGTAGCACAGATTACCTTCAGAACATTCAGATTACCTTCCCTGATTACCATCAGAACACTAACATGAAACATACCCCTAAACATAGTCCTAAATTTAAACCTAAGCCTAATTTTAGCCAAAACCCTAACCATAACCCTAACTCTAACCCTAGCCGAAACCCTAACCATAATCCTATATCTAACCCTAGGTGAAACACTAACCCTATTCCTAAGCCTAAACCTAGGTGAAACAATAACTCTAAACCTAACCATAACCCTAGGTGAAACCCTAAACTTACACCTAACCCTAACCCAAGGTGAAACCCTAACCCTAACCCTAAATCCAACCCTAGCCGAAACAATAACCCTAACAATAATCCTATCCTGAAACCTAATCCAAACACTAACCCTATTCTGAGACACTGCAATCAAACATTGTAGTTATTTTCAAATTTGTTTGTTGCCCTAAATCAAACAATCCAACTGGCACATATCCCATTCTGAAGCCCAATTGTAGCAATAATTGAAACATAACGATAATATTGGCCCTCACCCTTAACCTTAACCCTAACTGTAACCCTAATTTAAGACATTGTATTTAGGTATTGCAGGTGAATTCAAATTTGTATGGTTCCCTAGGTTTAACACTCCATATTGCACAGATACCTTCCCTGATTATTACCTTAAAGGTACCATGGAACATAACCGTACACCTAGCCCTAACCCTAACCCTAACCCTAAACCTAGCCCTAACCCTAACCCAAACGCTAATCCTTAAACTAACCCTATCCCTTCCCCTAACACTAACGCTAATCTGAGACACTGCACTCAGACAGGTTAGTAGATTTCAAATTAGTATGGTGCCCTAAATTTAAACCTCCCCATTGCACATATCCTATCCCTGAAGAAAGGCTGAACACTAACTCGAAGTCTATCCCTAACTCTCGCCCTTAGACTTACCCCTACCCCTAACCTATCCATTCCCTGTGATGCTGTACACAGGTATTGCAGTTGAATTCAAATTTCTGTGGTTCCCTAACTTAAACAATCCCCATAACACAGAGCCCTTCCCTGATTACAATCAAAACAGTAACACGAAACTTAAAAAACTTAAACCTCGTCCTAAGCCAAACCTATGCCTAACCCTAGCCAAAACCCTAACCCTAAAACTAAACCTAACCCTAGGCGAAACTGTAACCCTAAACCTAATTCTAACCCTAGCCCAAAACCTATGCATAGTGCAAGGCGAAACCCTAACACTAACCCTAATCCTAACCGTAGACACTCTAACCCTACCCTTAACCCTAACCCTAACCCTAGATACACTAACCTTATTCCAAACACTAACCCTAGGTGAAAACCTAACCATAAACCTAACCCTAACCCTAGGCGAAATAGTAACCATAACCGTAATACTAGCTGAAACTATATTACTAACCCTAACCCTAGCCAAAACCCTAACCCTGAATGTAAACCTAACTCTACTCTAAAAAATAACCCTAAACCTAACCCTAGTTATACCCCTAAAGTAAAGCAAACCGTAGGTGAAACCCTAACGCTAACTCTATCCCAACCCTGGGCGAAAACCTAGCCCAAAACCTAGGCAAAGCCCTAACACTATCCCTAACCCTAACCGTAGGAGAAAAACTAAACCTAACTCTAACACTACCTGAAACCCTAACCACAACCCTAAACCTAACCTAAACCAAAACAGTAACCTGAACAATCCTGAAAACTATCCTGACACTATTCTATCCTGAAAACTAATCCAAACAACAACCCCATTCTGAGACACTGCACTCAAACACTGTAGTTATTTTCAAACTGTATGGTGTCTAAGTGCAAACCTCCAAGTGGCATATATCCCATTTCAAAGCAAACCCTAGCAATGAATGAAACATAACGGCACTATTGGCCCACACCATTAACCCTAACCCTAACCAAAACCCTAATTTAAGACATTGTATTCAGATATTGCAGGTGAATTCAAATTTGTATGGTTCCCTAATTTTAACACTCCAGATTGCACAGATACCTACCCTGATTACTATCTTAACAGTACCATGGAACATAACCCTAAACCTAGCCCTAATCCTAACCCTAACCTTAAAGCTAGCACTAACCATAACCCAAACACTAATCCTTAACCTAAGCCTATCACTTACCCTAACACTGATGTTAATCAGAGACGCTGCACTCAGACACAGTAGTAGAATTCATATTCATATGGTGCCCTAAATTTAAATCTCCCCATTGCACATATCCTATCCCTGAGGAAAGCCTGAACACTAACTCGCAACATAATTCTTAGCCTCGCCCTTAGTCTTAACCCTAACCCTAACCCTATCCATAAACCGCGACACTGTACAGAGGTCTTGAAGTTAAATTTAAATTCCTGTGGTTCCCTAGCTTAAACATTCCCCGTAGCACAGAGCCCTTCCCTGATTACAATCAAAACACTAACAACAAGCATAACCATAAATGTAGTCTAAACCTAACCCTAAGCCTATTCCTAGCTAAAACCCTAAACATAATCCTAACTCTAGCCCTAACCGAAACCCTACCCTAAACCTACACCAACCCCTAGGCACAAACCTAACCCCAACCCTAACCCTAAAACTAGGAGAAACCCTAACAGTAAATCTAACCCTTACCTTAAACTTAACCCGAAGACTAACACTAAATTAAACACTCCCCATAGCGCAGAGCCCTTCCCTGATTACAGTCAAAACACTAACATGGAACATAACCCTAACCATAGCCCTAAACTTAAACCTAAGAATAACCCTAGCCGAAACCCTAACCCTAAACCTAAATCTAACACTAGGCGAAACCCTAATCCTAATCCTAAACCTAAACCTAGGCGAAACAATAACTCTAAACCTAACCCTAACCCTAGGCGAAACCCTAAACATATACCTAACCCTATCCCAAGGTGAAACCCTAACCCTAACCCTAAACCTAAACCTAGCCAAAACAATAACCCTAACAAAAATCCTATGCCGAAACCTAGTCCGAACACTAACCCTATTCTGAGACACTGCACTCAAACACTGTAGTTATTTTCAAATTTGTTTGGTGCCCTAAGCCCAACACTCCAACTGGCACATATCCCA